>JADBJO010001486.1:95000-105000 GCA_016801955.1 Conus betulinus | reverse complement strand
CATTTAATGTGCATACTATCGCATTTTGTAGTTGTAAACATTTTATACACATTGCATAGTCACTTCATGTTCTTGCTCATCATCATCATCATCATCATCATCATCATCATCATCATCATCTTCTTGTTCTTCTTCTGTGTCTCTGTCTGTCTTTGTCTGTCTGCCTGCCTGCCTCCCCCCCCCCCCCCCCCCCCCCCCCCCCCCCCCCCCCCCCCCCCCCCCCCCCCCCTCTCTCTCTCTCTCTCTCTCTCTTTCTCTGATCCGGTCTTGCTTTCGGTTTCGTCACTGATAACATTTCAACACATTACTTCTGTATTGTAATATCTATCGTCATCAGTGTGTGACAGGATTTTACACTTGATTCCTGTTCCTCTTTCTCTTCAACCTCAGCTAGGGCACCGCTCACAGCTAGGGAACCGTTCACAGCTAGGGCACCGCTCACAGCTAGGGCACCGCTAGGGCACCGCTCACAGCTAGGGCACTGCTCACAGCTAGGGCACTGCTCACAGCTAGGGCACCGCTAGGGCACTGCTCACAGGTAGGGCACTGCTCACAGCTAGGGCACTGCTCACAGCTAGGGCACCGCTCACAGCTCGCTCACAGCTAGGGCACCGCTCACAGCTAGGGCACCGCTCACAGCTAGGCACGACACTGCTCACAGCTAGGGCACCGCTCACAGCTAGGTCACCGCTCACAGCTAGGGCACTGCTCACAGCTAGGGCACCGCTCACAGCTAGGGCACCGCTCACAGCTCGCTCACAGCTAGGGCACCGCTCACAGCTAGGGCACCGCTCACAGCTAGGGCACCGCTCACAGCTAGGGCACTGCTCACAGCTAGGGCACCGCTCACAGCTAGGGCACCGCTCACAGCTAAGGCACTGCTCACAGCTTCCCCTCGATCCTTTTCGCCCTCTTCCTTTTTCCTTTCTTTTCTTCCGTCCTGTCCTTCTCAATCTCTTCCTTCTTCTTCCTTTCCCTTTTCACTCTTCTGTTTAGTCTCTTCCTTCATCTTCCATCCCCTTTCTTCTCATCATGCTCTTTCTTATTCTTTTCTTATTTTTCTTCCTCTTTTTTTCACCCCATCTACTTCCTTCCATCTTGCTTCCTTTTCCTACTGCTTCCTTTCCTTCTGTACTCTTCAGTTTCTGTTCCCTTTCGGTGACCCTTTTCCTTTTTCGTTCTCTTTCTTCTCCTTCTAAGCAATCTCTACCTTCTTCTTCTATTCATTTCTTATTCTCTTGGTTTGTCTCTTTTCATTCTTTTCAAGTCATCATAAGGGGTGCACCCCAGGGGAAATATGGAAAAAAAGTTAACTTCATTCGGAGGTGTTTTTTTGATGGAGGGACAGGACGGTGGTGGTGTCGATGGTGATGGAGGGGGAGGGGCAGGGTTTGGTGGTGGTGATGGAAGGGAAGGAGGGAGGGGTGGTGTGGTGGTGGTGGTGGTGGTGGTGTGAAATAACGATAGGAAAAGTTTACTCGAGTGCTGTAGCTATCCACTCAACACACACACTGCGTCCCGTCTTCGAAGCTTGTATTTGTTTGCTGACGCGTTTACCCCATTGGGAAATCTGTAGACCTTCAAATATCTTCACTCGTTAAAACTGGTCCTACAATCAACCTTCACTCGTAAATACTGATCCTACAAACCAATCTTCACTCGTAAATACTGATTCTGCAAACCAGTTTTCACTCGTAGATAGGCCTACTGATCCTACAAACCAATTTTCACTCGTAAATACTGATCCTGCAAACCAATTTTACTCGTAAATACCGATCCTACAAACCAGCCTTTGAATTCGGATGTCGATCCGCCCAGCTCTTTGGGCATTACTTTGCGTATTGCCCGACAGACGAGCCAGCAGAGAGAAGGGGAAAGTATATACGGCTCTGCACTGCTTGGTACGTCTGGAGGACAATAAGCAGCTCGTCATTACAGGTCATCGAGTTCGCAAACGACACGGTGAAATCACAGGTTTACAGACAAATCGGTGACACCACAGCTTTTTGTGTTTACAGACAACGCGATGACGTCACATATCAGTACGTTAAAGATACAGTGGCATCACAAATGGTTTTCTTCTTTTTTATGACCGGCACAATATATAACAAGTTTATTTGTTTACAAATGATACCGTAACATCAGAGTTTTTGTACAGATTTGTCATATCATAGATTTATATATTAAAAAATAGTATGGTGACATTACGGATTGAGTTTACAAACGACACAGAAGCATTACAGAACCGTATTACACGACATGAAGACGTCCCAGATTTCTGTGTTTACGAACGACCAGATGACATCGCTGGTTTTATGTTTACAAGTGACAGGATGACATCACAGAACCCCCCTTGAGTGTCAGCGTCTGTGTAAAATGAGTGCACTCCCCTTGCCAAGGGTTTTTGGGCGTTTTTGCATAAAATAAATAAAATTTCATAGCTCCTCATGCAGCTAAGAAATCCCCATAAAACTGTACATTTTAGGAATCTGCGTTATTCCTCTATGTGTTGACATCAAAATGAAACAGAAATCTGTATCTGGGTATGAGCACCATGCTGTTATATAAACAAGTGTGGAAAAAGGATAAAAAAATTTGTTAGCAAAAATTTGTAAAATATAAACATGCAGCCGGAAGTTTTCGCCAGTTGGAATTTTTATCCCCGGGTTTTCCACAAAACGGCAGTGTTGCTGGGCAGTAAAAATTTGGTAGTGAAAAATTTGCTTGAAACCTAGCTGTCCTAGTTCGAGTTGCAGCTGCTGATTGTCTGCCACGCCCCCTTGACACACCCCTCTCCCTCTCCCTCTGCCGTGAACCCCCCTCCTCACTTCATAGGTCCGTCTTCTCTCTTTCGCCCCGCACAGACTGAAGCTAAATCTTCGTGTGTGTCAGTTTCAGGCTGTTGAGAATCACACACGCTGGCTGGCTCACTCGGCGCACCGACGCTTGTACCAACTTCACCCATCAACGATGCTTGCACGAAATCGTCGTCACTTTCCCATGTGTCGAGCGAATCGACTGAATCAGGATTTGAATCGCCCTCTGCTAGAATAATATTCGCTGTTTCGAGAGCAGAAAAAGTTTTTCGAGTCGATTGTAGGCCGCTAAGTCCAGTGTAACAGCCCGTTCTTACCCCCATCTGGAACTTACCCCGGGGTAAGTCTGGGCTAGCCTGCTTTTACCCCCGAGGGTCATTCTAGGACTAGCTAGAACTTACCCCCCCCCCCCCCCCCCCCCCCCCCCCCCCCGCGGGGGTAAGTTTGGGCTAGCCCCCCCCCCCCCCCCCCCCCCCCCCCCCCCCAGTCTAGGACTATTTGGAATCTTCCTCCACCCCACCCCACCCTTCAAACAAGAGAGGGTATTCAGGGTTTTCCTCTGCCTTTTCCCAACGCGCACACCTGCCTTAAAAAAAAAATTATGTTAGCCTGCATATTTACTCCCCCCCCCCCCTTTCCTATAAACAGTCAGTTGGGTTTAGACAAAGTGTAGTTCTAGACTCTTCTCAATAGATGGACCTCCTACTCCCCCCCCCCCCCCACACCACACACACACACACACACACACACACACACACACACACACAGTTCACTAACAGATACGTATTAACATTTCTCGCGCACTAGCTTACATGCGTGGGTCAATATTCGGTGTGTGTGAGTACGCCCGTGCATGCGTGGGAAAGAAAGACGGCTGCATGCCAATGTGACCATGTGCCAATGTGACCAAGCGTAGTTGTGTGACAAAATGCCGTTGTGACCATGTGTCGTTGTGACCAAGTATCATTGTTGCTTCATCCTGGTTTGCCTTTTTTAAAACTATTTTACAGCTATTTAGAGTCTATCTAGTACCTGTGTACCTTAGCTTGTACAATGCAGATGACTAGTGGTTAGTGCCACTGACCACTGGTCATTATGACGTAAATCGGAGATTTTAACTATTTAACAGCTAATTAGTGTTTCCCGAGTGCTTGTGTACCTTGTAAAATGTAGATTACTTGTTGTCAGTGCCACTGACTACTGGTCATTATGACGTAAATCGGAGATTTTTTGACTATTTCACAGCTAATTATAGTCTTCCGAGTACCTGTGTACCTTGTACAGTGCAGACGACTGGTGGTCAGTGCCACTGACCACTGGTCACTATGATGATGTAAATCAGATATTTCGACTATTTTACAGTTAAATCAGTGTCTCATGAGTGTTTGTATACCTTGTGCAATGCAGACAACCAGTGGTCAGTGTCACTGACCATTGGTCACTTTAACGTATATCAAGATTTTAAACTATTTTTACAGCTAATTAGTGTGTCCTGAGTGCCTGTGTACCTTGTACAGTGTAGATGACGGGGGGGGGGGGGGGGGGGGGGGGGGGGGGGGGTCAGTTCCAACCGGGGGGGGGGGGGGGGTAGTTCCAGCTAGTCCTGGAATGTCCCCGGGGGTAAAAGCAGGCTAGCCCAGACTTCCCCCGGGGTAAGTTCCAGACTCACTGAAGCGGAAGTATTTCATCGACCGAAATATCGGTCGCTGGCACTCAACAGGTGCATGTATGAATGACATAATAACATTACAGGTTTTGTGTTTTACAAGTGACAGGATGACATCACAGTTAATGTATATATATAAATGACATGATAACATTACAGGTTTTTTTTGTGACAAGTGACAGGATGATATCACAGTTAATGTATGTATAAATGACATAACATTACAGGTTTTTGTGTTGACAAGTGACAGGATGATATCACAGTTAATGTATGGATAAATGACATGATAACATTCAGTTTTTTTGTGTTTTTAAGCGACACAATGGCATTTCAGATTCAAGTGTGTAAAACTCACACAGTGATATCCCTTCATTTTCAGTGTTTCTCCCTCACCCGCTGAATCACACTTTTTATAATGCCAGAGAGAACTGCATTGAGGGAAATATAGAAAAGTACGCTGCAGCGGGAGGAGGGCGGGGGGGGCCGGGGGGGTGGGGGGGGGGGGGGGAGAAACGAAGTGTGTTGGAAGCTGACAAAGAAACAATATTAAACAAACAAGAGGTATGTGTGTGTGTGTGTGAGGGGGGGGGGGGGGGGGGGGGGGGGGGGGGGGGGGGGGAGAAAAAGAGACTGACTGACTGACTACTATTATATGTGAATCAATCTCTCTCTCTCTCTCTCTCTCTCTCTCTCTGTCTTTTCCTCTCCCACCCTCTCTCCCTCCCTCCCCCTCTCTCTTTTAATAGGTAGAGTAAAGTATAGGGGAGGGTGTATGAAGTATTTTGTGTGTGTGTGTGTGTGTGTGTGTGTGTGTGTGTGTGTGTATAATTTTTTTTTCTGGACGTATTTGTGCTAAGAAGAGTGAGAGAGAGAGAGAGAGAGAGAGAGAGAGAGAGAGAGAGAGAGAGAGAGAGAGAGAGAGACTTAGAGAGTTCTGTACTTAAACATATCTGAACAATCTCTCTCTCGTCTCTGTGTGTCTGTATGTCTGTGTGTCTGTCTGTCTGTCTGTCTGTCTGTCTCTCTCTCTCTGTGTCTTTGTCTGCCAGTCTCTTTCTCTGTCTCTGTCTCGCTCTCTCTCTCTCTCTCTCTCTCTCTCTCTCTCTCTCTCTCTCTCTCTCTCTCTCTCTCCTGCCTTCACTGCTCCTCACAACAACGTCATCTATTTGGTATTGTATCAACTTTCCCTCTGTTCCTTTTAACTCCGCATCTCATCCAGGTCCGTAATGTTCACTCCCTATGATGACACTCTGAAGCGGAAGCAATTTCCTGCTGAACTGGTTTTTTCGGTCTCTTGGTCTGGTTGTTAAGAGAAGCGGTATGTACAAACTCTCGCGAAGATGTTCTCCGAGTGGAAAAACGTTTCAATGTGTAGTGTACTGAAGAGAGAAAAAAATACGCGTAATTACTAAATTCGAAGAGTTCTCGTCCTTCAAACGCCGATTGTGTTTGACCGAAGTCTTAACGGATTTTACCCAGAAAGATGCTCAAAAGGAACCTGGTTTTTAAAACTTTCTTGTTCATTTTCACTGTCTCTTTACTGTATGTGTTGAGCGACATGATTCGCTTAGTGCTGTAAACCGTCTCATGATAAGCGCCTGTTTGGCTGTGTTGTAGGTCCTGAGTATGCACAGTAGGTTGGAATTGGTATTTTTGCAGGGAACTTAAAATCCAAATGTTTTGTAGACACGCTTGAAGAGAGAGAGAGAGAGAGAGAGAGAGAGAGAGAGAGAGAGAGAGAGAGAGAGAGAGGGGAGGAGGGCGGACTTTGATGAAATGGGGGTTAGGGTGGAGGTAAGGACTGTAGGCCAGACAGACAAAGTAAGAGAGGCATCAATTACGTATCACCATTTGCATAGACTGGCTGTAGCAAAACATAGCTAGGTTATGATTCACGCGGCCATCGTCAGGCTGGGACGATTTCTTTCTCTTCTTTGTGTCCGTCCACTTGCCTGCCTGCCTCCCCACCAGTCTGTCTGTCTGCATCCTCTCTGTGTCTCCTTCGCCGCTGTGCACGGCGTTGTAAACGTAGGGAGTTCACAGTGACCACGGACAAATCGCAAGGCATCAAAATTCATACAAAATGTATTGTAGTTATAAAAAGGATGTATAGCTGTAATATAGGATACGATTTACGTGGATGGAGAATAACAGATTGGCTGCAAAAGCCTGTTCAATTTTCAAACTGGATAGAAATGGCAAGAAACTTTGGTGGCATTTTTTGAGAATGTTAATGTAAATAAGATGTTTATGTGTGGAATAATCAGAGCGCCCCAAGTACCACAGAGGTTCTTGAAATACTTTAAATGAAAGGAATTATTGACTGATGATGGTAGAATTGTTACAGACATAATTAGGGCAGTGGTAAATGTTTAGAATACGAAATGTTTTATTATGGATAAAGAATAATAAAACGGTAGAACTTTGGGCTTGCCATCCCCAACATTGCTTGTCATTTGTTCAGAAATGATGTGAGGACTTTCGGAACAAGGGTTTGTTGGAGTCATCGATCTGGTAGTCATTGATCTGAAGGAAATTCAGTGTATATCTTCAACTGTCCCGCTGTTCGTAGTCTGAGGAACGAAGTAATTGAATGAAGATATGAAAATAACCCCTCTCGTTCTTGATATTACTTACAAATGAAAATGATTTGTCTTGTGTGCCTGTGAACGTGTAGAAAGCTTTCAATCGATTATACATAGTATTTGCTGTTGTTTCCATTAGATCATTTTTCCTGTCTTGTTTCTTGTGCCCTTCAGTGGTACTGCTCCCCGTGGTTATTCATGTATGTGATTCTAATTATTTGTGTTGCCGCTTTAAATATTAAGCAAGACCGTTTTCTTATCATACTTTTGAGTGTAATGTAATTATCTCCTTCAGATTAGGGCCATGGTCTAATCTGATCAGGGCTATGGTCTAACCTGATTAAACATGCTCTCTCTCTCTCTCTCTCTCTCTCTCTCTCTCTCTCTCTCTCTCTGTCTCTCTCTCTCCGTTTTTTGAAGTCATTACTTTAAGTATTGCAATGGTTAAGACAGACCACAGACAAGGTCAGACTCTGAACAGTATTGACAGCAGAAGTTGTCAAGGAAGAATTCCATATACACAAAGTGGGCCGGTCCGGTTCCAGGCTATGACTCCCAGTTGCCCTTCTACTGTCAGTTTTTTTCTGACCCAAATTGTTGTCGGACACCTGTTTTTAAAATGGACAGTTCAAACTAAACGAAGGCTACTTTCGTTCCTCCTCAACCAGATCCAACCAGAACTCTTTTCAGCCGCCTTTGCAAATCTCTTTAGGGTTCTGGTCCTCGATTTAGCAGAAATCGCCGCTGTTTCATGAGATCATCACCAACCTTTATTAGTGTGACGAGAGTTGGGGTTGGGCAGGTGTGGTCCTCTAGTAAAAAGAACTCGGAATGTTTTCTGTATTAGAGTTACATTAAAAGTTCGCCTCCGCCCCTCTCTCCTACTAGTTATGGAAGGAGCAACTTCCTGGCACTTGTCATCAAAAGAATGTTTAAAGATACTCAAGAGTGGCTCAGGATAATTCTCATAAGGCTTGTGCTCTTAAAAGTGCTTGTAGCTCCGAGTGCCAGACTTAGAGATAAGTTCAAACATTCAATACTGAATGAATAACACAGCACTGACACAAGTTAAGTGTACTTTCACACATCAACTTTGTTTGTTTATACAAGGGTAAAATATACAAATCAGCTTCAGTCAATTCAGTATTAGTTTGGGCTCACTTTTTTCCCATGTTATCTCATCATTAAGAGAGGGCAAGTTGTGGATGAGTCGAGTTGGAATCCTCTGGGAATATCAGAACTTATCTGATGATGGAGAGGAGTGTGGATCTCTCTGCAGTTGCTGGTGACTGGTCCACCTTCTCTATAGTCAAGCTGATCCATCTGGGCTGTTGTGCTGGGTCAATAACAGGCACACCCGGGGACCCAGGATCTGGTCACAAGACAGAACCTGGTTAGTAGTTAAGTAGCTGAGAGTTCGGCTTGGTGAGTCCTCACACTTGCCCTCTGGCTTTCAGTATTTGTGTGAGATCTCAGCCGACAAAGGCTTAGACTAGCATAAATACATTGCCGTAATTATCAATCTCCACTTTAGTTCTTCACTAAGATTTTGAGTGGATAAAATCCACAAGTGGTAGGAGACAGTAATGTTAAACAATTGAAGGCAAACAAGTCTTCAGTTTTTCTTTTACATTAAGTTGAAGTAACTTGGAATAAACCTAGCCAAAATACACATATTGATTAGACTTAGAATTACCTACTACAAAGACTGAAGACAATCAACAGTATGCATAAATCAACTTAACAGTTTTTCACCAGGTAAAGGCATACTGTTTTTTCTGTCAGAAGGTAACATTCAGAGATCGTCTTAACAGACAGTGTTGGATACTGGCAAAAAGTGATTGTTAACACAAAATATTAATCAAGCGTCTTAACAGTTTTTACCAAGTTTTGGTAAATAAACTATTACAATACAATCTCATTCATCATCTTGGTAATGTTACCAAGTATTGGCATAAAGTTACTGTCAAAAACATATGGCATACATACAGGCAAAACATAGTCTCAAGACTTAGAAACACAGTTTCAGCTTACAATTCTTTTGGGTTTATCAGTGAAACTTTGCACAGGATCTCAGAGTGGGAGAGATGAACATCTGGTATATTTTCTTTGTTGGTTCACTGGTGGTGATCAGTTTTACAGCCTTTGATGGAGCAGTGAAGTGAGGAGATTTGGTTTCCCCTTTTTGAATGCTAAGCTACACATCCGGTCTCTGATGCCCGTTTGATTGACAGGCTGGCAGAGAAACAGGACAGCTAATATTATCACCGTAGAAAAGAAGGGTGGGTGTGCTAGTGATTAGAGGGGGTGGTGGTGGGACTGGGACAGTTATCCCCCACCACCTGCCGTGTGAGGGATTATGTAGATGATTCGAGAACACTATCTCTTAGATGATGGCGGCATGCTTAGCCTTTATGCAAATTAACACACTACATGGCGTGTACGACGGAGACACGTGTACAACTTGCCATCTGTGAATGACTTGCTAGCTTTCCTGGGACTGCGGTGGGTAGGGACAGAAAGGGAAAAAGGAAGGTTGGCTTCTCGGAAGTTGCGTGGCCCTCGTCTCAACCTCAGTGCACAACTAGATCAGTGAAAGAAGGGAAGAGAAGACAGGCGTGGATGATTGACGGCTCGCCCCACCCTTTCATCAAAATTCCCATTCCTACGGTCTCGGCTGTCACTGTTTTGGTTACATCAAACGTAAGCCCTACAGACTGAGGGGAGAGTATGCAAAAAAAAAAAAAAAAAAAAAAAAGGGGGGGGGGGGGGGGGGGGGGGGGGGGGGGGGTGGGGGGGGGTGGGGCCGGTGCGGGTAGAGACTGAAAATTGACGTAGATTAGTAATCTTAATTGCCATTTGTAAGACAAAGGGAGAGAGAGAGAGAGAGAGAGAGAGAGAGAGAGAGAGAGAGAGAGGTGGGGGGGAGAGAG
>JADBJO010001486.1:77500-90000 GCA_016801955.1 Conus betulinus | reverse complement strand
TGGAGATGTTCGCAGGGGGTATGCATATCTGTTCAATGGTACTTCCACTTTTACGCAACCAAATCTGTTCATCAGCAATAATAATATCTCCCACTGAAAGTAATCTAAACTGAATAATTTTCACTCGGCTTTGCTGGTCTTATAACTGTGTATGGCCTACTATAACTGACTAATTCAATAGTGTGTTAGTTCTGTCAGTGCCGGAGATTTCCTTTCTTGAACTTATTATCTCTCGTTAAAAAGAGAAATTACATTCGTGACCGCTGCCCTAAAAGTTAAGACATACATATTATAGTTACAAAGGTGACACTGAAAATTAAAATTACTTTCAAACAATAAAACATGCGTGTATCACCAAAACTGGAATTTCAATCTTTCTCCTTTTTGGTGGTGCAAATAAAACATGCACTCAGCCACTCATATTATATATACATACATATGTGCGCGTATGAGAGAGAGAGAGAGAGAGAGAGAGAGAGAGAGAGAGAGAGAGAGAGAGAGAGAGAGAGAGTGATTTTTATCATTAAAAAATCATTAAGATAAGACATATTCCAGACATTTCTATTCCTCACTGCTCCAGGACATGCACACATAACACACACACACACACACACACACACACACACACACACACACACACACACACACAGCATCTATACTTTCCCGCTTGCTCACAGACATACACACCCGCGCACATGCTTATGTCACAGGTGATCCATCGCCTCTCCTTATACGCTGTGTTTGTTTTAAAAGCGCAGTGGATTTGACACAAAAGCTCTTTTTTGTGCGCATCAGCTTAGCTTTGGGGACACAAAATCGTCTGCCTGATGGAAGGAGCTCAAACTGTTGCGCAAGCGTATGCCCACTGTCACTAACAATCGCACGAGCCTTGTTGACCGCACGCCTTTCATACACCTCACTCATACTCTCCTGTCTCTCACCAACAATCTTACCACAGATGTTCACGACGCTATCCAAGAGTTTGCTCTTTTTCAAATAAGATTTCCATACCAGCAAATGCATGAAAAAGTCAACACAGACTCCATAAAACTCCTGTAAAATGTTTTAAGAATTTTTGGCAGGACATGCAGATTCCTCAATTTGCGTAGGAAATACATCTGGTTTTGGCATTTTTGTGTATCGGACCTGGTGTGTGTATTGAAAGTGAGCTTATTGTCTAAAGTTGTGCCCAGATATTTGTATTCCTCTACCCGTTCCACTTTTTTCTCCATCAATGTAAAGATCAGGCACATAATTTTTCGCTTTCCTAAAATCTATGATCATCTCCTTTGCTTTTTTTTTTTTTTTTTTGACGACGATAAGCTCAAGATAATTTTCTTTACATCAGGTGCTGAAACGCTCAACTTCATCAAATATGTTACATCAGAATTGGAAGGGCTGTATCATGTGAATATTTTATGACTGGTGTTTTTCTTCTGTACCAATGCAGTCGTTGGTATACAGAGTAAAGAGGACAGGAGAAAGAACGGTACCTTGAGGGGAACCTGTGGAACAAAAGAGGACAGATAACATGACAGATTGATAGCACACTGACTGGGATCTGGAGATGAGGAAATCTGTGATCCACAGGATAAGCCTGGGTCTGACATTTAAGGATAAAAGTTTGTGCGCTAAGAGATGAGGCTGGATGGTGTTAAAAGCTGATGAAAAATCAATGAAAAAGAATACGAACAAAAAAGAATCTGTTTTTTCTACAGGTGAGTGTAAGCGTCGTGTAAAAGTGTGAGAGTGGCATCGTCTGTGCATCTGTTGCGTTTGTATGCAAACTGATAAGGATCTTGATGACTGACTGTATCAGTGAGGAGGTGACTGAGGTATTGCTCTTTCGAAACACTTCATCACAATGGATGTTAGAGCGACTGGGCGGTAGTCATTGAGGGAAGATGGTTTAGACTTTTTGGTATAGGGACAGATCACTGAGTCTTTCCAGAGAGGGGGACAGTTGAGGTTTTAATAGACCAATTGAAACAGTCTAGTGAAGACACGACAGAGTTGAGATCCACAGTTCTTGAGTAATACACTACTAATATTGTCTGGTCCCGGCGCCTTTTGGATATTTAGTCTCTTAAAATATTGAAAGTATTGTTGTATCTTCTATAATGATCTCATCTTCTATCTTTGCTTTGATTTCCTCTTTTATCTCTCCCAATGCATCGGTGAAATCATGAGCATCAAAACGACAGTAAAATTCGTTGAGTTCATTAGAGAATTGTTGTTGCTGTTCTTTTGATAAGGCACAATGATGATGGGATTTGGTTTGACCAGTTATTTTTTTTAGACCTTGCCATGCGTTTCGCATATTACCGCACTGAAACTGCAATTCAAACCTTCTCTTTGTGCTTTGTTTGGGCTGAGCGTATTTCCTTTCTCAGTTTTATTTTGCACTTTCTTACGTTCCATTTTTGTTTTCTGTTTGAAAGGCAATTTTCTCATTCAACAACACTGTTTTCAGTGGCTTCGTTACCCATGGTTTATTTATTATCGAAAATTTTGATTGTTTTTGATGGAATGATTAAATCTTGACAAAACATATATTCTGATATGACATCTGTTGCTTCATGGATATTGACAGAGGATTCAAAGAAAAGGTCCCAATCAGTACAGTCAAAACATCCTTGCAATTCCAAAATACTGCCAGGCTCCCATACCTTAACCTTCTTCTTTATGATGGGTTCTGTCTGAATTTTAGATCTGTACGCGGGTGAGGTGGACTACATCATGATCGGATTTTCCGATAGGGGTAGGGGTTCAGATTTGTAAAGCGTGATAGCCTTCTGTTCCCTGCGTTGGTCTGCCTTCTGTTCCCTATGTGTGCTCTGTTCCCAACATTTGCCTTCTGTTCCCTTCGTTTGCCTTCTGTTCCTCACGTGTGCCTTCTGTTCCCTATGTTTGTCTTCTGTTCCCTACATTTGCCTTCTGTTCCCTGCATTTCTTCTATTTCCTACGTTGGCCTTTTGTTCCCTGCGTTTGCCTTCTGTTCACTACGTTTACCTTCTGTTCCGAGTACTTGCCTTCTGTTCCCTACGTTTGCCTTCTGTTTCCTGCATGGGCCTCCTGTTCCCTGCGTTGGCCTTCTATTCCCAACGTTTGTCTTCTGTTCCCCACGTTTGCCGTCTGTTCCCTGCGTTTGTATTCTGTTTCCTGCGTTTGCCTTCTGTTTCCTACGTTTGCCTTCTGTTCCCTGCGGATGCCTTCTGTTCCTTGCGGATGCCTGCTCTTTTTTTTTACACTTCCCTACTGTTATAATATGCATTCGCCTAGTGTTTCTTGCCTTCAAAAAACTATTTCCTACCTTTAACAGTTGTTCCCTACCTTTGACTGTTGTTCCTGCCTTTGACTGCTGTCCTACCTTTGACTGCTGTTCTTTGACTGCTGTTCCCTACCTTTGACTGCTGTTCCCTACCTTTGACTGCTGTTCTACCTTTGACTGCTGTTCCTTTGACTGCTGTTCCCTACCTTTGACTGCTGCTCTTTGACTGCTGATCCCTACCTTTGACTGCTGTTCCCTACCTTTGACTGTTGTTCCCTACCTTTGACTGTTGTTCCCTACCTTTGACTGCTGTTCCCTACCTTTGACTGCTGATCCCTACCTTTGACTGCTGTTCCTACCTTTGACTGTTGTTCCCTACCTTTGACTGCTGTTCCTACCTTTGACTGCTGTTCCCTACCTTTGACTGCTGATCCCTACCTTTGACTGCTGAACCCTACCTTTGACTGCTGTTCCCTACCTTTGACTGCTGTTCTTTGACTGCTGTTCCCTACCTTTGACTGCTGTTCCCTACCTTTGACTGCTGATCCCTACCTTTGACTGCTGTTCCTACCTTTGACTGCTGTTCTTGACTGCTGTTCCCTACCCTTTGACTGCTGTTCCCTACCTTGACTGCTGTTCTTTGACTGCTGTTCCCTACCTTTGACTGCTGTCCTACCTTTGACTGCTGTTCCTTGACTGCTGTTCCCTACCTTTGACTGCTGATCCCTACCTTTGACTGCTGTTCCTACCTTTGACTGTTGTTCCCTACCTTTGACTGCTGTTCCCTACTTTGACTGCTGTTCCAACCTTTGACTGCTGTTTTTCTTTACTGCTGTGCTGTTGCCTACCTTTGACTGCGGTTTTCTACCTTTGACTGCGACTCCCTACTTTTGCCTGCTGTTTTTTGACTGCTGTTCCCGACCTTTGACTGTTGTTCCGTACATTTGACTGCTGTTCTTTGACAGCTGTTCCCTACTGTGACTGTTGTTCCTACATTAGACAGCTGTTCCCTCCCTTTGACTGCTATTCCCTACCTTTGACTGCTATTCCCTACCCTTGGCAGCTGTTCTCGACCATTGACTACTGTTCCCTACCTTTAACTGCTGTTCTTTGACTGCTGCTCTTTGACTGCTGCTCTTTGACTGCTGTTCCCTACCTTTGACTACTGTTCTTTGACAGCCGTTCCCTACCTTTGACTGCCGTTCCCTACCTTTGACTGCTGTCCTTTGACTGCCGTTCCCTACCTTGACTGCTGTTCCCTACCTTTGACTGCTGTTCCCTACCTTTGACTGCTGATACCTCCTTGTGCCCTAAATTTGTCTAACTTTTTGTTCCATGCAATTCCAAACACAGGGAAATGAGATGCGAGGCTTTTAGCAGTAATCAACAGTCTTTAATAAAATAAATGGCAAAAGTCGAGAAGAGTCGATAAGAGATGAAGGATATGAAGTAGTGATAAGTTGTAGAAAACAGTCAGAGGTATGAAGAAAGGTATAAGGTGTTAAAGGTAAAAAAGAAAGTAGTGAAGAGTAGGCAAAACTCGTTAAAAAAAAGAAAAAAAATAAAAGGAAGGTCAAGAACGTGGGAAAATGTAGAAAAGCAGGAAAATGTTATAGAAAGTCCGTAAAAGTAGGAAAAACAGATGCAAAGTATTGAAAGTCGAGAAATGCCAGAGAGAGTGGGGGGACAAGGTCATAGTGAATAGGCCAAAGCAGGTAAAATTGGAGAAGATAGACAAAAGGGGGTAACACGGAAAGAACACAAGAGAGAATAAGTTTTTATGACATAAAAAGTAGGAAAAAGCATTGCAGACTGAACGATGCGCCAGTTAAAGACGAGAGCTATTCTCCGCTATATTGGTTTCTTCACACTGTCTTGTCGGTGGGTGAAGAACCCTTTTATTGATCGACACACGTGCATTTTGAAGTCTGGAGATTGAAGCAAGGGTAAAGGGAATGTTCAGTGTGTGGCTGGCTGGAAGCTTAATTCTGAGGATTTGACATGTTGGCTGCCAGGAGAGCTTCTTCTCTGGAGAGAGAGGGAGAGAGAGAGAGAGAGAGGGGGGGGGGGGGGGGGGGAGAAGAGAGAAAAGAGTAGTGGGGGGAGACTGAGAGAGAGAGAGAGAGAGAGAGAGAGAGAGAGAGAGAGAGAGAGAGAGAGACAGACAGACAGACAGACAGACAGAGAGACAGACAGACAGACAGAGAGAGAGAGAGAGAGAGAGAGAGAGAGAGAGTACATTTGTTTACATCACGAAGAAAACAAAGGGCGATATGAGCAGTGCGCTGACTCTCACACACGCACCCTTCTATAAGTACTCTGCGCTGACTGTCACACACGCACCCTTCTATAAGCACTCTGCGCTGACTCTCGCACACGAACCCTTCTATAAGCACTCTGCGCTGACTCTCACACACGCACCCTTCTATAAGCACTCTGCGCTGACTCTCACACACGCACCCTTCTATAAGAACTCTGCGCTGACTCTCACACACGCACCTTTCTATAAGTACTCTGCGCTGACTCTCACGCATGCACACTTTTATAAGTACTCTACAATTCTTTCACATAGTGACTTTCTGTAATGACGTTTCGCGGACAGACACCATCAACAATAGCAAATATGTTTGAAACAATATTGATGGTTAATTGCAACAATAGGCCTAATCATCATTTTGGGAAAGTAGGTAGAAATGTATGGTAGTCTTTATATGTTACGGTAAACTATACATGTGAAGCTGGAGACAGACTTTAAAGTGGGTATGTATGAGTAAACTGAACCAAACTGTGCATTTACATGCTACCTCTGAGAGAATGCCAAAGAGGTAAACGATTTTCTTCTGAAAGATCACGTACTTCGACGGCGGAACTTAGATCCAAAGTAGAGGACCAGAAGAACAGAGAGATTGTTTTAGATAGGTCGATTCTAGGTTTGGGAACCTAGATTTTGCAGAATATTGAGGACATATGCTAGATTTGCCAGGAATAGTTTGTGAGGATAATCCAGATACGATATTTCCATGAACATTCTTTTATCGATGGCGAGCATATCCCATAATGGAAGAACAATTCTCACTATGAAATTCTTGATTCTGTAATACTTCGAACTTTCAGAACGGCTTTAAGGCACATTAGTAGATACTGATCAACGGTTTCATTACATTTTCACTGACTGAGTCAAATGCTGTTGAATAGAAACTCATTGAAGAGAGTAAATAATTTTCTGGCTTGAAAGTGAAGAATGGTCTTCATCAAGCCTAACTATTTGTCGGAGTACTGTTTTGTATAAGGCTTTAATCTGAGCAGCCCATGACTGATTGTTATCAATAATCATGCGTAGAACACGATGCTTGTCTGCTTTTTTTCAGTTTTCTTAAAATCATTGAAGAAAACAGAAGACTTAAAGGACTTAGTGAGATACTACTACTACTTTGCCCCGAATGGAGAGAGAGAGAGAGAGAGAGAGAGAGAGAGAGAGAGAGAGAGAGAGAGAGAGAGAGTTTTTGTGTCTGTGTGTCTGTGTGTGTGGAGGGAGGGGGTGGGTGGGTGGGTGGCAAGTAGGATACTTTTACTATTTTCAGAGATAGATGAAAGGAAAGTCTGGTCGGGTTTGAAAGAGATCAACACCCTGGTGTTCTGTTCCATTCTTGTAGAGGGAGGTCGTGGACATGACAGTGGAATTTAGTTCTGACACGTCGGGAAGAATACTTCAAGTGCAGATGCCGGACACGTGTTTTTGAAGCTTTAGCACCATGGCCTGCGAGGACGGCCAGTGGCAGAATTATCACAGGGAGATGATAATCCTCAGCTGTGCACCACAGTATAGAGCTGTTAGAACCAGCCCACCGTCTGTCTGTCGCTTTGTCTCTTTGCCTCTCTCTCTGTCGCTCTGACTGTCTGTCTGTCTGTCTATCTGTTTGTATGTGTGTGTGCACGCGCGCGCGCGCGCGTGTGTGTGTGTGTTTTCTGTCTCACTCTGTCTGTCTGTCTCTCACTCTCACTCTCTGGCGCTCTTTAAGAGAGAGAGAGAGAGAGAGAGAGAGAGAGAGAGAGAGAGAGAGAGAGAGAGAGAGAGTGTGTGTGTGTGTGTGTGTGTGTGTGTGTGTGTGTGTGTGTGTGTGTGTGTGTGTGTGTGTGTGTGTTAATGAGAGAATAGTATAGGGGAAAATGGGATTCCTTGAAACTTCAAGAGCTTTCCCTATATCAGGAAGCTGATAGACTTGGTTCTTCCGGCAAAAAACACACACACACACACACACACACACACACACACACACACACAGAGAGAGAGAGAGAGAGAGAGAGAGAGAGAGAGAGAGAGAGAGAGAGAGAGAGAGAGACAGAGAGGATTGGGAATGGGGGTGAGTGACAGATTATGACAGAGAAGAAATATAAGAAAGATGCCAGAATCTGGTTCTTCTTTTGTTGGTTGATGTATCCCCGTTGTCTTCGAAGCTAATAAGATAATTGTCTTTGAGAACAAAGGTCAGGTAGAAGATTTTTTTCCATGAACTTTACTTTGATTAGCGTTCATCAGTGGTGTCCAGATCATCTTGTTTTAAACATGAATATGCTGCTGTAATCAGTATTAAGTGAATCGTTACACATTAAAAACAAACTATATTTTTGCGCAGAAAAAGCAAATCGTTTGAGTGTATTTGATTTAATAATATTTGCATTTGATTTCATCAAAAAGAATGGATTTTACCATATGCGGACGCTTCTGTCTGACGTAGTTTGAATACATGTCCGTAAACTCACACTATTCAAAAACACCACCACCATATCTCCTATCGCGTCCACCGTCACCGCCACTACCACCGCCACTCTCTCTCTCTCTCTCTCTCTCTCTCTCTCTCTCTCTCTCTCTCTCTCTCTCAATCAATCAATTAATCAATCAATGAATTAATCAATCAATTGGCTAATCGGCCAATCAGCCAGTCCCTTTTTAGTCATTCGTGTTCCTCACACTGCCGATTCCAAATCCGGCCAGACGTACAGGGATTTACTCGAAACTTTTCCGGATCTGTGAAGCCGAGATAGTCATGTGCAGTCTACATACGGTCTTGTTTAATGTGTATAAGAGCTTTCCATGGTCCATAAGTTTCTGTCGCATAACAACTCCGCATTTCACAGTATGATTAGGGTAAGGCAAGTACAATTATTTCACTGCCGACTCCATGAAGACCTTGTTCATAGATGGTCCACCTGGTGTGAATTTTTTTCGGAAATGAAGTATATTTTTAGCACGCACGCACGCACACACACACACACACACACACACACACACACACACACACACACACACACACACACACACACACACAGGCGCGCGCGCGCACACACACACACACATACACACTTTTATTCAAACTGTATACATACACACTTTTATTCAAACTATATCCATCATTTTGTTATAGAATTCTGATGCATTAAGTCTTTGTACTTTTAGGGTTATTCTTCATGGTTTATTTCACTATTTTCCTTCTTCTTGTGTAATATTTTTGTGTGGGTAGGATGGAAGTGACAGTACAGAATGGTAACACGTACACACTTAACACGTTGATGCTGAACTGTATGTTGCTTGGAAAATAAAGTGCTAAATGAATATAAGCAGAAACAAAGTGCCAATACAACACTGAAATGGCCGCACAGCTGACAGGAGCACCTGTTTTTTTTTTTTTTTTTTTTTTAACATCATATCCACGGGTACTGGAAAAAATACGCTCACAGCATAGTTTGCAAAACTGCAATAAAAAGGTCATCATCTCTAGACGGGGGGGGGGGGGGGGGGGTGTGTATCGAGAAAAATGTATAAAGGGGATAGAATGTTTTGGGTGGGCCATTTACCTTCAGCAATTGAGCACTTTTTATTTATTTATCTATTAATGAATTTATTTAATGTGTTTATCATTCAGTTCTTATTTACTTTTGTTATTTCAGTTTTTGCATTTCATTGTGTACAAAAGCTGTCGTTGTAATGTCCCTGCGGCCCTGATGAAGCCTCACACGGCTGGCCGGACGGCTGGTTTTTACCCACATGACACGATTCGGTCTGTCTGCATGCCTGTCCTCCCGATTGTCTTTGTGTCTGTTGTGATCCGTTTGTGTGTACGTGTCTCCGGTGGCTTTTGTCATCACAGGCTGTCGCCATGGTGTTCATGACGATGGGAGGAGGTGGGGGACGGGAGCGGGGACACGATGGGAGTAGGGGTGAGTAGAGGGAGAGAGAGAGAGAGAGCAAGAGACGGAGAGATAGCTGGGTGAACATGTAGGAACAACCCTCTTGTGTCTCTGGATCTCGGTCTTTCTTCCTCTTTGTTTGTCTGCACCTTCCTCCTATCCTCCCCCCCCCCCCACCCACACACACCTTACCATCACCCCCCTCTCTCCCTCCCTCCCCTCCCCCCCCCCCCCCCTCTCTCTCTCTCTCTCTCACACAGCCCACCCACCACACGTGTCCAGCACTAATTAGGGTTGCCGTCTACAGACGCCACTAGCAGTCTGTGTGTGTGTGTGTGTGTGTGTGTGTGTGTGTGTGTGTGTGTGTGTGTGTGTGTGTGTGTGTGTGTGTGTGTGTGTGTGTGTGTGTGTGTGTGTGTGTGTGTGTGTGTGTGTGTGTGCGGTGTGTGTGTGTGTGTGTGTGTGTGTGTGTGTGTGTGTGTGTGATGATTATTTTCTCCTTATCATGTCGCGGGTTTTTCTTTTCTTTATGGTTAGCATGTAAACTTGTGCCAGTGTAATGGCACGTAATCATGGTGAGTTCGTAAAGGTTTTAACAAATGCCAACACATTTAGCGTTTTATTAAAACAACGAACCATTCTCTCTCTCTCTCTCTCTCTCTCTCTCTCTCTCTCTCTCTCTCTCTCTCTCTCTCTCTCTCTCTCTCTCTGGGTGAGTGATGTGCTGCGTTAACGTAAAGACGTGCTGTGTGACCTCAGGCTCGTAAGCGTGTTTTCTTTGTGGGTAAAGTCAGCTGTGTGTACTGATGATTGTCACAGACATTGTTTAATCACCATGCCTTCAACCGCCGTGCAAATCAGGACTGCGTGGGCCGTTTCTTGCCGATATACGTGGGTTTTATATTGAAATGGGACGAGAGAAAACTTTCTTGGAGTGTCGCCATTTTTACGCTGTGCCGTCGGGTGGACTCTGTTACATATGGCTTACTGCTGTCCAATCTGTTTTTTGGGGCAGCCTTTTACTTTGATGTGGTGACATCAAAAGCAGCCAAGGACCCAAATCCACCCCCGAACAAGGGAAGACAGTTACGGCTCGGTAGTTCAATTCCCTGTCAGGTTTAGAGCCGACCAACAGTGACATTATGGCGACGTTGAAAACTGAGTGGATAAGATGATGAAAGAAAGAAACCCAGTTCACACAACCCTTTAAAAGACACCTTCCGAAACACACCTGAAATTTTGTTAAAAATCTTTTCTCCGTTAAATCTTTGATCAGATGAAGAATGTTAATCTCCTTTAGAAATTCAAAGATCTCATCAGGTAGAACATTTCTGAGCAAGGTTTTTTTTTTTTTTTTTTAGAGTCTGCTGTAACGTGTTTGTGTCTCACGTGACGCAAATCCCTACACACTAAACGAATGTGTCACTGTGAGTGGTACATGACATGACATGGAATGCACCATGGAGCTTCTTCGCCTTTTAAAAGATAAGAATGGATGTAAAACGAGTGGCCTGTATGCAAACAGCACAAAACTGTTTTCTTTTTACGGCCGCCTCCGAACCATGGTAAAAACTTTTTCAGGTTTGGACGGATTTTAAATAGTTAGAAAAGCATATTCATAGATACTTTGTGTCTCATATTACAAAATACGAATGACTCCATTCTTATCAATCTGGATTCGACCTAACCATTCTTGTCATACAGCATGTTAAGTCTTGTTGATCAATATTTAGAAAATATAGATGATTTAAAATTTACTGGGATTCTATTAACTGATTTTACAAAAACATTTGACGTTATTGATCACAAATTATTACTGAGAAAACTGGATATCTATAAATTTTCCACTCACGTCCTTCCTTTGATAAAATCGTTTCTCTCAAGTCGTCAACAATCAGTTTTCCTATGTAACATGCAGTCCAGATTCTTGCCGTAGAAATTTGGTGTGCCACAAGGATCTGTACTTGTTGCTTTTCTTTTTTTTACTTTATGTGAATGATCTGCCTTTACATATGAAAGGTTCATGCAATCTCTTTGCCTACAATACTTATATCCACTCTGTGCACTCTGACCTAAATCAACTATTCATTAAATTACAAGAGAATATTGATCTTTTAGTGACCTGGACCAAACTAAATCACATGTTCTTAAACGAACAGAAAAAGAAATGTATGATTATAAACTTCTCGACAGGAAAGACAAAAACTTTACTTCGACTATTCCCACCATAATACATTGGTGACAAACAACTCGAAGAAGTCAGCGCTCATGAGAGTTTGAGAATCACTATAGACAACATCATCCCACTTGGTCACCCCATATTAATTGTAAAATCAAAGGGGTACCACAAAAAAATTTCCAGCTCTCAAAAATTGAAAAAAAAAAATTCGGGTATGAACGCACTGCGTCAACTCTATTCGATTCTTCTAGTGTTAACTCGTTGAAACCTTTTGTTCGCATTCATAAGTGAGTTCGTAAAGCTGTTCTTATTAAGTAGGTCTTCATTAACATTACAGGACTATGTGAAGCTAACTATTCTTCCCTTGGCATTCAAACTTCAGCACAATAAAGCAATACTGATAACACAGAATAATGGATGGTTTTGCACCTTCGACTCTTACCGCAAAATGTTCTCTCCCAACCAAGATACACCACTAATATACTAATCCCTAAACGTAGAACTGATAAATTCAAAACCAGTCTTGTCTACTCAGGTGGAACACTTTTGAACTCTCTACCAGTAGACCTCAAACAAAAAGGTAGTATTGCCTCCTTTCAGGCAGCGTGCAAAAATTACCACTTCAGATATTTTAGCTTGACACATTGACAAATTCAATGAACATTTGATCATTTTCAAACACTGCTA
The DNA here is from genome assembly GCA_016801955.1 of Conus betulinus. Lineage (NCBI taxonomy): Eukaryota > Metazoa > Mollusca > Gastropoda > Neogastropoda > Conidae > Conus > Conus betulinus. The sequence goes on along the minus strand of JADBJO010001486.1, from coordinate 77,677 downwards.
TTTCTTATACAGGTGTGTGTGTGTGTGTGTGTGTGTGTGTGTGTGTGTGTGTTTTGTTATTTGCGTTTCTAGTATCAGTTTGTTTCATTCATTGCCTATTTATCGATTTGTGTATTCGCGTTTTCCATTGTTTCTGACTTGCGTGTTTTCCGTGTGTGTGTGTGTGTGTGTGTGTGT
>JADBJO010001486.1:72500-75000 GCA_016801955.1 Conus betulinus | reverse complement strand
ACAAAATATACAAAACAAAACAAAACCGCCAAACAGATTTTGTAAGACTGACTCGACCATCCACTCAATCAAATGATGATATCATATCTTACTGATCTCTTGCGATGAATGATATTATTCATTCATACATCAATTATAATGCATTATCTTGAATTTGATTATCCTTCATCTGTCTAATTTTCATTGCCTCTGCGATGAATTTGGCAACTGATTTAATTACAAGTTCGTCATATGATGATAACACGACGGCAACATCTTGTCTTTTAGCTATATCTCACTGGAAAAATGAACAGTTTGTCCGCACTTCATTATAAGCAGTACAGTGGAACAGAAAGCATACAGAAACACATACACACATGCATACAAAAACACATACACACAAGCGCGCGCACGCACGAATGCACACACATACGATAGCAATGATGATAAAAATTTATTGAATATTTTTTTTCTCTTTAGGAAGGAACCGATAATCAATTTCTCATGGGGAAGAGAGGGGGAGGGGAGGGAGACAGACAGATGGACGGACAGAAAGACAGACGGACGGACGGACGGACAGACGCCAGGCAGACGGAGATGTGTAAGCCTGTAGAGCACATGGCAGCGCTGTGACATTGCTAGGGGATACAGAACCCCAGGGCCCTCACATCCGCTCACTCAACTCGCTTCCCACCCCACTCATCCCCACAGTTTCCTTCCCTGTTATTTGACAAAAGGTTCACAGTAGGGTGTACGCTGAAAAGCAGGGTTGGTGGGTGGGTGTGAAGGGGGGTGGGGGGTGGGGGGTGGGGGGGTGTGTGAGGGTGTAGCAGAGGCCTCAAAATGCCTGCGAAGTGTGCTGGCACAACTAATTTTCGTTCAGCCAGTCAAGAACTCTCGCAAAACTTTTAGAGGAGAAGAGGAGACGTCTGCCTGTGACTTTTTTTTAAAAAATCCTATGTGTTTTTTTTCGTGTGCGTGCTTTAAAACACGCTGAGAATTGTTATTTTTCGGAGCTTGGCCGCAACCCTAAACTCTCCCCTTTTCTCCCCTCCTCTCCATTCCCCTAATCTGCGCTTGCATCTACTACCACTACAAATAGTTCCTGTCTCGTGAACGTTACAGGAAGTCAGATTCTTCCTCACCCCCCCACCCCGCTCTCTCTCTCTCTCTCTCTCTCTCTCTCTCTCTCTCTCTCTCTCTCTCTCTCTCTCTCCCGTAATTACAGATCAACAATCCCCGTGATACCAATGCTACTACCAGTGCGGCTATTTCTGCCACTTCCACTACCACCACCACCGTTACTTCTCTTGCTACTGCCTCTCCTTGAATCAGTAGAGGAAGCCTTATTCTCTTCTTCTCTTCGCTTTAATTACGCTTCATCTGGTGCGGTCAGGGACTAAGGCATGAGTTTTTTCCGGGCTAAACTGGCATGTGTGTGTGTGTGTGTGTGTGTGTGTGTGTGTGTGTGTGTGTGTGTGTGTGTGTGTGCGTGCGCGCGCGCGCGCGCGCGCGCGCGCTCTTCGTCTGTCGCTTGAAAAAGCCTGCTCGATGACCCTGGTGTCCACACTGCAGTAGAAAAACTGGAGAAAAACAGGTAACGTAGGATGGATGGATGGATTGGTGATTGGTGTGCGGAAGGGGGGGGGGATGGGGCGGGGGGGGGGGGGGGGGCTGTGGAGAACGAGGGAGTGGTCAAGGAAAATATGTTTTCACTGAATTGGGTTCACGCTTAAAGACATGGGACAGTAAGTCAATGACTAGCTTACTCAAAGCCTAGTTTTATAGGAGTTAACCGAGTCAGAAATATGTTATGAATTGTTGTATGTAGATGTGATGTCGTTACGATGATTTGTTTTCCATAGCAGAGCTCTGTATTTACATGTTGACATGCCTGATATGGCCCAATGCGATTGGCTAGTCTCAATACAAACACTGAAAGGGGGCACGGGGACGTCACCAGTCTGTATTGTGATGTAGCATATCCTCTGATGGGTTGCCTCTGGACGGCACTACGTTTAATCGCTGCCCGTAGACTGTTGGTGATGGGGGCTGCATTAGGATGAGGCCCTGCCCCTCCCTCTCATACTGTCCTTCCGCTTTCTCCTTCCTTAGTTCTTTGCTAATAAATGAACACCAGAAGTCAGAAATGTCCTGATCGTGATTACCGCTGCTCTCTGTGCCAAATATGCAATGACCATATACCTGCACTACTAGCGTGGGGGGAAATGGAGTGGGAGGAAATGTCGAGAGAGAGCGTAGTAAAGTGAAATTTCGGGTGTCCAACGTACAAATGGACAGTGTGCCATCTTGCAGTGGCAGTGCCGTTCTGGTGGTGTAGTTTAATGCTAGATCATTCCTCTGCTCGTCGTCTCTCCCTTCCCGTATACTCTGTCTGACTGCCCCCGTTTGCCACGTCACCTCAAATGGGTATGGAAGTTAAACTTACATGTAATGTTAAACTTACATGTAACGTAGCCTTATGTTAACACAAAAGAAAAACAAACAAATAAACGTTTTT
>JADBJO010001486.1:65000-67500 GCA_016801955.1 Conus betulinus | reverse complement strand
TCCATTGGTACGGTTCACACTGGACTGGCTTGTCCATTGGTACGGTTCACACTGGACTGGCTTGTCCATTGGTACGGTTCACACTGGACTGGTTTGTCCATTGGTGCCGTTCACACTGGACTGGTTTGTCCATTGGCGCCGTTCACACTGGACTGGTTTGTCCATTGGCGCCGTTCACACTGGAGTGGTTTGTCCATTGGTGCCGTTCACACTGGACTGGTTTGTCCATTGGCGCCGTTCACACTGGACTGGTTTGTCCATTGGCGCCCGTTCACACTGGAGTGCTTTGTGCATTTGGCGCCGTTCACACTGGACTGGTTTGTCCATTGGCGCCGTTCACACTGGACTGGTTTGTCCATTGGCACCATTCACACACGGGACTGGTTTGTCCATTGGCGCCGTTCACACTGGACTGGTTTGTCCATTGGCACCCGTTCACACTGGACTGGTTTGTCCATTGGGCCGTTCACACTGGACCGTTTGTCACACTGGCGCCGTTCACACTGGACTGGTTTGTCCATTGGCACCATTCACACTGGACTGGTTTGTCCATAGCACGCCGTTCACACTGGACTGGTTTGTCCATTGGCACCATTCACACTGGACTGGTTTGTCCATTGGCACCGTTCACACTGGACTGGTTTGTCCATGGCACCGTTCACACTGGACTGGTTTGTCCATTGGCACCGTTCACACTGGACTGGTTTGTCCATTGGCACCGTTCACACTGGACTGGTTTGTTCATTGTCATCATTCACACTGGACTGGTTTGTTCATTGTCATCATTCACACTGGACTGGTTTGTTCATTGGTATCATTCACAATGGACTGGTTTGTTCATTGGTATTCACACTGGACTGGTTTGTTCATTGGTATCATTCACAATGGACTGGTTTGTTCATTGGTATTCACACTGGACTGGTTTGTGTTCATTGGTATCACCCACACTGGACTTTTTTTTTTTTTTTTTTTTTTTTTTTTTTGCTGTCCCAATCTCTGCGCCACCTCAGAGGCAGTGCACCCACGCCGCTCATTCCGACACCCCGTCCACAGCCACAGCCCGGTCGGCCCCGCCGCAGCCCCGGCACAGCAATCCACAGGGAGCAGTCAATGTCAAGTCGTCAAAAGCAACCCACCGGAGGAGACACTGCTGACGTGTTTGTTCATTGGCGCTGTTCACACTGGACTGGTTTGTTTATTGGTATGATTCACACTGGACTGGTTTGTTCATTGGTATCACCCACACTGGACTGGTTTGTTCATTGGCGCCGTTCACACTGGACTGGTTTGTTCATTGGTACCGTTCACACTGGACTGGTTTGTTCATTGGCGCCGTTCACACTGGACTGGTTTGTTCATTGGTACCGTTCACACTGGACTGGTTTGTTCATTGGTACCGTTCACACTGGACTGGTTTGTTCATTGGTACCGTTCACACTGGACTGGTTTGTTCATTGGTACCGTTCACACTGGACTGGTTTGTTCATTGGCGCCATTCACACTGGACTGGTTTGTTTCATTGGTACCGTTCACACTGGACTGGTTTGTTCATTGGTACCGTTCACACTGGACTGATTTGTTCATTGGTACCGTTCACACTGGACTGGTTTGTTCATTGGTACCGTTCACACTGGACTGGTTGTTCATTGGTACCGTTAACACTGGACTGGGTTGTTCATTGGTACCGTTCACACTGGACTGGTTTGTTCATTGGTACCGTTCACACTGGACTGGGTTGTTCATTGGTACTGTTCACACTGGATTGGGTTGTTTCATTGGTACCGTTCACACTGGACTGGTCTGTTCATTGGTACCGTTCATTCTGGACTCGTTGTTCATTGGTGCCTTTCACACTGGACTGGTTTGTTCATTGATACCGTTCACACTGGACTGGTTTGTTCATTGGTACCGTTCACACTGGATTGGTTGTTCATTGGTACCGTTCACACTGGACTGGTTTGTTCATTGGTACTGTTCACACTGGACTGATTTGTTCATTGGTATCATTCAGACTGGACTGCTTTGTTCATTGGTACCGTTCATACTGGACTGGTTTTTTCATTGGTACCGTTCACACGGGACTAGTTTGTTCATTGGTACCATTCACACTGACTGGTTTGTTCATTGGTACCATTCACACTGGACTGGTTTGTTCATTGGTACTGTTCACACTGGACTGGTTTGTTCATTGGTACCGTTCACACTGGACTGGGTTTGTTTGTTGGTACCGTTCACACTGGACTGGTTTGTTCATTGGTACCGTTCACACTGGACTGGTTTGTTCATGGTACTGGTAACACTGGACTGGTTTGTTCATTGGTACCGTTCACACTGGAGTAGTTTGTTCATTGGTACCGTTAACACTGGAATGGTTGTTCATTGGTATCATTCACACTGGACTGGTTGCTCATTGGTACCGTTCACAATGGACTGGTTTGTTCATTGTCATCATTCACGCTGGACTGGTTTGTTCATTGGTATCATTCAAACTGGACTGGTT
>JADBJO010001486.1:52500-60000 GCA_016801955.1 Conus betulinus | reverse complement strand
TGATGACTGTGATCTGTTTGATGACTGTGATCTGTTTGATGACTGATGGCTGTGATCTGTGTGATGACTGTGATCTGTGTGATGGCTGTGATCTGTGTGATGACTGTGATCTGTGTGATGACTGTGATCTGTGTGATGACTAATGACTGTGCTCCGTGTGATTGATGACTGTGCTCTGTGTGATGACTGTGATCTGTGTGATGACTGTGATCTGTGTGATGACTGTGACCTGTGTGATGAACGATGGCTGTGATCTTTGTGATGACGGATGACTGTGTGGTGACTGTGATCTGTGTGATTGATGACTGTGACCTGTGTGATGGTTGTGATCTGTGTGATGACTGATGACTGTGATCTGTGTGATGACTGATGACTGTGATCTGTGTGATGACTGATGGCTGTGATCTGTGTGAAAAGATAAAAAGAAAAATAATGGAAGCAGATATTAGTCAAGATGGTAATCCTTTTTAAGATGCAAGAAAGTTTCTATCTACAATGGATAGGAAGATTATTTACAGCCACAAACGATAACTGGAGTTATATCCCCCAATGCCATTTGGATAAACTAACAAGTACATGTGTGCCTTTGATATAAACTGTACATCGAAAATGCTGTCCCCTAATTGTCAGATCAGTGAACCATTTTGGGCAAGAAGTTATACACACACATTTAGATAACAAAACACTAACCAAACAAACTAATGTAACACGACGACAAAACTGTCACAAACAGCTAATGTGGAACAATTCGCTTATAAAATATGAATGTCGCACTCTACTCTTTCCTTCCTAGAAAAGAAAAGGAATTGAAAGAGTAAAGGATATTATTAAAGAACATGAAAACAGAATATTGAGTTACGAAGAAATTCTGAAGAAAGCAGTATTACACCACAGTTAGTGGAGGGTGGTTTGACACCACCACTGTTAGTGGAGGGTGGTATGACACCACTGTAAGTAGAGGGGGTGGTGGTATGACACCACTGTTAGTGGAGGGGTGGTTTGACACCACTGTTAGTGGAGGGTGGTATGACACCACTGTAAGTAGAGGGTGGTATGACACCACTGTTAGTGGAGGGTGGTTTGACACCACTGTTAGTGGAGGGTGGTATGACACCACTGCTAGTGGAGGGTGGTTTGACACCACTGTTAGTGGAGGGTGGTTTGACACCACTGTTAGTGGAGGGTGGTTTGACACCACTGTTAGTGGAGGGTGGTTTGACACCACTGTAAGTGGAGGGTGGTTTGACACCACTGTTAGTGAAGGGTGGTTTGACACCACTGTAAGTGGAGGGTGGTACGACACCACTGTAAGTGGAGGGTGGTACGACACCACTGTTAGTGGAGGGTGGAATGACACCGCTGTTAGTGGAGGGTGGAATGACACCACTGTTAGTGGAGGGTGGTAAGACACCACTGTTAGTGGAGGGTGGTTTGACACCACTGTTAGTGGAGGGTGGTATGACACCACTGTTAGTGGAGGGTGGTTTGACACCACTGTTAGTGGAGGGTGGTAAGACACCACTGTTAGTGGAGGGTGGTTTGACACCACTGTTAGTGGAGGGTGGTATGACACCACTGTAAGTAGAGGGTGGTATGACACCACTGTTAGTGGAGGGTGGTTTGACACCACTGTTAGTGGAGGGTGGTATGACACCACTGTTAGTGGAGGGTGTATGACACCACTGTGTTAGTGGAGGGTGATATTACACCACTGTTAGTGGAGTGTGGTATGACACCACTGTTAGTGGTGGGTGGTATGACACCACTGTTAGTGGAGGGTGATATTACACCACTGTTAGTGGAGGATGGTATGACACCACTGTTGGTGGAGGGTGGTATGACACCACTGTTAGTGGAGGGTGGTGTGTGACACCACTGTTAGTGGAGGGTGCTATGACACCACTGCCAGTGGAGGGTGTGTTATTACAGCACAGTTAGTGGAGGGTGGTATGACACCATTGTTAGTGGAGGGTGGTAAGACACCAGTGTTAGTGGAGGGTGGTTTGACACCACTGTAAGTGGAGGGTGGTATGACACCACTGTTAGTGGAGGGTGGTGGTATGACACCACCGTTAGTGGAGGGTGGTATGACACCAGTGTTAGTGGAGGGTGGTATGACACCACTGTTAGTGGAGGGTGGTATGACACCAGTGTTAGTGGAGGGTGGTATGACACCACTGTAAGTAGAGGGTGGTATGACACCATTGATAGTGGAGGGTGGTATGACACCAGTGTTATTGGAGGGTGGTATGACATCACTGTAAGTAGAGGGTGGTATGACACCAGTGTTAGTGGAGGGTGGTATGACACCACCGTTAGTGGAGGGTGGTATGACACCACTGTTAGTGGAGGGTGGTATGACACCACCGTTAGTTGAGGGTGGTATGACACCACTGTTAGTGGAGGGTGGTATGACAACCGACAGTTAGTGGAGGGTGGTATGACACCCACTTTAGTGGAGGGGGTGGTATGACACCACTGTTAGTGGAGGGTGGTATGACACCACTGTTAGTGGAGGGTGGTATGACACCACTACCAGTGGAGGGTGGTATGACACCACTGTTAGTGGAGAGTGGTATGGCACCACTGCCAGTGGAGGGTGGTATGGCACCACTGTTAGTGGAGGGTGGGGAATGACACCACTGTTAGCGGAGGGTGGAATGACACCACTGTTAGTGGAGGGTGGTATGACACCACTTCCAGTGGAGGGTGGTATGGCACCACTGTTAGTGGAGGGTGGGAATGACACCACTGTTAGTGGAGGGTGGTTATTACACCAATGTTAGCGGAGGGTGGGTATGACACATCACTGTTAGTGGAGGGTGGTATGACACCACTGTTAGTGGAGGGTGGTATGACACCACTGCCAGTGGAGGGTGGTATGGCATCACTGTTAGTGGAGGGTGGGAATGACACCACTGTTAGTGGAGGTGGTTATTACACCAATGTTAGCGGAGGGTGGGTATGACATCACTGTTAGTGGAGGGTGGTATGACACCACTGTTAGTGGAGGGTGGTATGACACCACTGCCAGTGGAGGGTGGTATGGCACCACTGTTAGTGGAGGGTGGGAATGACACCACTGTTAGTGGAGGGTGGGATGACACCACTGTTAGCGGAGGGTGGGTATGACACCATTGTTAGTGGAGGGTGGTATGGCACCACTGCTAGTGGAGGGTGGTATGACGCCGCTGTTAGTGGAGGGTGGTATGACACCACTGTTAGTGGAGGGTGGTATGACACCACTGTTAGTGGAGGGTGGTATGACACCACTGTTAGTGGAGGGTGGTATGACACCACTGCCAGTGGAGGGTGGTATGGCACCACTGTTAGTGGAGGGTGGTATGACACCACTGTTAGTGGAGGGTGGTATGACACCACTGTTAGTGGAGGGTGGTATGACACCAATGTTAGCGGAGGGTGGTATGACACCAATGTTAGCGGGGTGGTATGGCACCACTGCCAGTGGAGGGTAATATTACACCACTGTTAGTGGAGGGTAGTATGACACCACTGTTAGTGAGGATGGTATGACACCAATGTTAGCGGAGGGTGGTAGGACACCAATGTTAGCGGAGGGTGGTATGGCACCACTGCCAGTGGAGGATAATATTACACCACTGTTAGTGGAGGGTGGTATGACACCACAGTTAGTGGAGGGTGGTATGACAACACTGTAGTGGAGGGTGGTATGAGACCACTGTAGTGGAGGGTGGTATGACACCACTGTTAGTGGAGGATAATATTACACTGCTGTTAGTGGAGGGTGGTATGACACCACTGTTAGTGGAGGATAATATTACACCGCTGTTAGTGGAGGGGGTGGTATGACACCACTGTTAGTGGAGGGTAATATTACACCACTGTTAGTGGAGGGTGGTATGACACCACTGTTAGTGGAGGGTGGTATGACACCACTGTTAGTGGAGGGTGGTATGACACACCACTGCCAGTGGAGGGTGGTATGACACCACTGCCAGTGGAGGGTGGTATGACACCACTTCCAGTGGAGGGTGGTATGACACCACTGTTGTTAGTGGAGGGTGGTATAACACCACTGTTAGTGGAGGGTGGTTATTACACCACTATTAGTGGAGGGTGGTATTACACCACTTCCAGTGGAGGGTGGTATGACACCACTGTTAGTGGAGGGTGGTATGACACCACTGTTAGTGGAGGGTGGAGTGGTTATTACACCACTAGTAGTGGAGGGTGGTATTACACCACTGCCAGTGGAGGGTGGTATGACACCACTGTTAGTGGAGGGTGGGTATGACACCACTGCCAGTGGAGGGTGGTATGACACCACTGCCAGTGGAGGGTGGTATGACACACCACTGTTAGTGGAGGGTGGTATGACACCACTGCTGCCAGTGGAGGGTGGTATTACACCACTATTAGTGGAGGGTGGAATTACACCACTGTTAGTGGAGGGTGGTTTATTACACCACTATTAGTGGGGATAATATTACACCACTGTTAGTGGAGGGTGGTATGACACCACTGCCAGTGGAGGGTGGTTATTACACCACTGTTAGTGGAGGGTGGTTATTACACCACTATTAGTGGAGGGTGGTATTACACCACTGTTAGTGAGGGTGATATGACACCACTGCTAGTGGATGGCGGTATGGAGGGTGGAGGGTGACAGACGCACACATTATTTTGCCGTATGTTTGTCTGATGGCTGGTGTATAACGACAGCTGTGTACCTTAGAAGGGAAGGCATGGTGACTTGCGGCTATTGTATTGTTGTCATATGTTGCCACAGGCTATTTATGTGAAAGCCGTATACAATGAGATGGCTCGGCGCTATTGTGCATTGTCACGGTTTGTGGCGGCAGTTGTGTCCCTCTCAAACACAGCATGTTATTTCCAATGTTTTGCAGCCTTCATGTGGTGTACGGTGTGGGATGAGCTGTAATCAGGATGACCTTTCATTTTTCTTTCGTTCTTTTCTTCATCTAGTGGAGTGTGGTATGACACCACTGTTAGTGGAGGGTGGTAAGACACCACTGTTAGTGGAGGGTGGTATGACACCACTGTTAGTGGAGGGTGGTTATTACACCAGTGTTAGCGGAGGGTGGGTATGACACCACTGTTAGTGGAGGGTGGTAAGACACCACTGTTAGTGGAGGGTGGTATGACACCACTGTTATGGAGGGTGGTTATTACACCAGTGTTAGCGGAGGGTGGGTATGACACCACTGTTAGTGGAGGGTGGGTATGACACCATTGTTAGTGGAGGGTGGTATGGCACCACTGCTTGTGGAGGGTGGTATGACGCCGCTGTTAGTGGAGGGTGGTATGACACCACTGTTAGTGGAGGGTGGTATGACACCACTGTTAGTGGAGGGTGGTATGACACCAATGTTAGCGGAGGGTGGTATGACACCAATGTTAGCGGAGGGTGGTATGGCACCACTGCCAGTGGAGGATAATATTACACCACTGTTAGTGGAGGGTGGTATGACACCACTGTTAGTGGAGGATGGTATGACACCAATGTTAGCGGAGGGTGTGGTAGGACACTAATGTTAGCGGAGGGTGGTATGGCACCACTGCCAGTGGAGGATAATATTACACCACTGTTAGTGGAGGGTGGTATGACACCACAGTTAGTGGAGGGTGGTGGTATGACAACACTGTAGTGGAGGGTGGTATGAGACCACTGTAGTGGAGGGTGGTATGACACCACTGTTAGTGGAGGATAATATTACACTGCTGTTAGTGGAGGGTGGTATGACACCACTGTTAGTGGAGGATAATATTACACCGCTGTTAGTGGAGGGTGGTATGACACCACTGTTAGTGGAGGATAATATTACACCACTATTAGTGGAGGGTGGTATGACACCACTGTTAGTGGAGGGTGGTATGACACCACTGTTAGTGGAGGGTGGTATGACACCACTGCCAGTGGAGGGTGGTTATGACACCACTGCCAGTGGAGGGTGGTATGACACCACTGTTAGTGGAGGGTGGTATGACACCACTGTTAGTGGAGGGTGGTATGACACCACTGTTAGTGGAGGGTGGTTATTACACCACTATTAGTGGAGGGTGGTATTACACCACTTCCAGTGGAGGGTGGTATGACACCACTGTTAGTGGAGGGTGGTATGACACCACTGTTAGTGGAGGGTGGTTATTACACCACTAGTAGTGGAGGGTGGTATTACACCACTGCCAGTGGAGGGTGGTATGACACCCACTGTTAGTGGAGGGTGGTATGACACCACTGCCAGTGGAGGGTGGTATTACACCACTGCCAGTGGAGGGTGGTATGACACCACTGCCAGTGGAGGGTGGTATGACACCACTGTTAGTGGAGGGTGGTATGACACCACTGTTAGTGGAGGGTGGTATGATGACCACCACTGCCAGTGGAGGGTGGTTATTACACCACTATTAGTGGAGGGTGGAATTACACCACTGTTAGTGGAGGGTGGTTTTACACCACTATTAGTGGAGGATAATATTACACCACTGTTAGTGGAGGGTGGTATGACACCACTGCCAGTGGAGGGTGGTTATTACACCACTGTTAGTGGAGGGTGGTTATTACACCACTTTTAGTGGAGGGTGGTATTACACCACTGTTAGTGGAGGGTGATATGACACCACTGCTAGTGGATGGCGGTATGGAGGGTGGAGGGTGACAGACGCACACATTATTTTGCCGTATGTTTGTCTGATGGCTGGTGTATAACGACAGCTGTGTACCTTAGAAGGGAAGGCATGGTGACTTGCGGCTATTGTATTGTTGTCATATGTTGCCACAGGCTATTTATGTGAAAGCCGTATACAATGAGATGGCTCAGCGCTATTGTGCATTGTCACGGTTTGTGGCGGCAGGTTGTGTCCCTCTCAACACAGCATGTTATTTCCAATGTTTTTGCAGCCTTCATGTGGTGTACGGTGTGGGATGAGCTGTAAACAGGATGACCTTTCATTTTTCTTTTCGTTCTTTCTTCATCTAGTGGAGTGTGGTATGACACCACTGTTAGTGGAGGGTGGTAAGACACCACTGTTAGTGGAGGGTGGTATGACACCACTGTTATGGAGGGTGGTTATTACACCAGTGTTAGCGGAGGGTGGGTATGACACCACTGTTAGTGGAGGGTGGTATGACACTACTGTTAGTGGAGGGTGGTATGACACCACTGTTATGGAGGGTGGTTATTACACCAGTGTTAGCGGAGGGTGGGTATGACACCACTGTTAGTGGAGGTGGTATGACACCACTGTTAGTGGAGGGTGGTATGACACCACTGTTAGTGGAGGGTGGTATGACATCACTGTTAGTGGAGGGTGGTATGACACCACTGTTAGTGGAGGGTGGTATGACATCACTGTTAGTGGAGGGCAGTATGACACCACTGTTATGGAGGGTGGTTTATACACCAGTGTTAGCGGAGGGTGGGTATGACACCACTGTTAGTGGAGGGTGGTATGACTCCACTGTTAGTGGAGGGTGGTATGACTCCACTGTTATGG
>JADBJO010001486.1:32500-45000 GCA_016801955.1 Conus betulinus | reverse complement strand
GAAATTTGATGGTAACAGAGGGAATTAGACAGGTGGAGGGGGAGTGAATATAGTTTGAAGTTGTATCTTGTTCTTTGAAATGGGGTTTTGTTGATCATCTGCACTGTTGTGTTTTTACAACGGTCAGATTGATTTGCCTGTGTGTGCAGTCTTTTTTTTTTTTTGTCTGCTCCAACACCCCATTCTCCACCACTGTATCGCCACCTCGGTTTGGTTTGACCCTGCCTCACCCTTGAGACACTGTGATAGTGGAGTGTTGGTTAGGTTTGAACCCTGCCTCAGTCTTGAGACACTGTGATAGTGGAGTGTTGGTTAGGTTTGAACCCTGCCTCGGTCTTCAGACACTGTGATAGTGGAGTGTAAACTGAATTACAACACAGACAGCGTGGAAAAGGGAGGGAATGTGCGGACAGGAAATGGAGTAGGGGCTAATTTAGGCAAACGATGCGTAACTTGGCGCACACCCCCGTCCTCTGTCAACCCCTGAGCGTGTGGCCGAGCTGCAGACAGCAATGGGCTCAGCTTCAAGGCGGTGTCATCGCATGAGCACTGGTCCATGTACGCTTCACTTCACCACATCTGCTAAACCACACAGCCTCAGCGCGCCGAACTGCCAGCGAGATGGCTGTATGAATGACAGGATTTGAGAAAAAGGTCTCATGAGCAAGACTTAGTTGACGACTGATCACACCAATTCGCCCAACGCTTTGGTCCTTATCTTGGATGCTTAGCTCATATTGTCTGCATTGCTGTTACATGTGTGTGTGTGTGTGTGTGTGTGTGTGTGTGTGTGTGTGTGATAGCGCGCGCGTGTGTGTGTGTGTGGTGAGTGTGTGTGTGTGTGTGTGTGTGTGTGTGTGTGTGTGTGTGTGTGTGTGCGCGCGCGCGCGCGTGTATGCGAGCGTGCGCGGGAGTGTGTGTGTGTGTGTGTGTGTGTGTGTGTGTGTGTGTGTGTGTGTGTGTGTGTGTGTGCGTGCATATGCGCGCGCGCACGCGCGGCTATAGGCCTCTGTGTTTGTATGCTCCTGCTCGCGCTTGTGTGCGTATATTAGTGCACATATTCATGTATATGCTTGTGTATGACTGTGCGTGCGTGCGGGCGTGTGTGTGCATGCGTTTGTGCCCGACAAAAGTCATATTTTTAAGATATGAATATGACCGAAGTGACCTGATGAAGTCACTGGCAGCCATTCCTTTGGTCTTTGGTTGGTGAAACTGTTTATCCCCGGTTTTTCCCCATTGGGTGGCCAAGAGCCCGTGGCAAGCCTGATGAGCTCCTCACACCGCCAGACTGTTGCTGCTTGCTGATCCTTCATGTCCCCCGGACAGAAACCCTGGAGTTAGGAGCTTTAAAGCGAAGAGTGAAGCACCCGCCAGTGCCGTCAGAGAACATCTGATGTTGCAGGATTGCTTAAGGTCTTCCATCCAGCCTGCACTCGCAGGGCATATTAGACAAATCTAAAGGGATATACATAAAAGGACACTATAGAGGGTATAGTGCTGCTGACTGCTTGCTTTATAAGCCACAGCGAGCCTCAAGTAAGCGCGTAGCCGGCAGCAATGGCAACGGCAGTCGGACACCGTGCATGTCTTTAGGAGCCTTCAGACGACACGACTTGAATCTCACCACGCTACACTGGCAATGGTACCGTGATAGCCCGCCAACGTCTCCGGGAACATGTCGTCCTTAAACAGACACCGATTAATGGGACATTCATTCAGCCCTGCTTGAATGGAGCGATGGCAAATATTCTCTGACCGCGCAGTCAGGGATGCTTCCCTCCACTGACGGTGGGCGGCATCACATATTCTGATGACAGACACTCTGTCCATGGGGGTCAGTTGTCGTTGGCTGTAGGGCCAGTGTCTGTCACTGTAACAGTACGTCTGTAACGTGTTCTGTGAGGCTAGTGTATGTCACTGTAACAGTACGTCTGTAACGTGTTCTGTGAGGACAGTGCCTGTCACTGTAACAGTACGTCTGTACCGTGTTCTGTGAGGACAGTGCCTGTCACTGGAACAGTACGTCTGTACCGTGTTCTGTGAGGACAGTGTCTGTTACTGTAACAGTACGTCTGTACCGTGTTCTGTGAGGACAGTGTCTGTCACTGGAACAGTACGTCTGTACCGTGTTCTGTGAGAACAGTGTCTGTTACTGGAACAGTACGTCTGTACCGTGTTCTGTGAGGACAGTGTCTGTCACTGGAACAGTACGTCTGTACCGTGTTCTGTGAGGACAGTGTCTGTCACTGTAACAGTACGTCTGTACCGTGTTCTGTGAGGACAGTGTCTGTCACTGTAACAGTACGTCGATCTGTAACGTGTTCTGTGAGGACAGTGTCTGTCACTGTAACAGTACGTCGATCTGTACCGTGTTCTGTGAGGACAGTGTCTGTCACTGTAACAGTACGTCTGTACCGTGTTCTGTGAGGGTAGTGTCTGTCACTGTAACAGTACGTCTGTAACGTGTTCTGTGAGAACAGTGTCTGTCACTGTAACAGTACGTCTGTAACGTGTTCTGTGAGAACAGTGTCTGTCACTGTAACAGTACGTCTGTACCGTGTTCTGTGAGGACAGTGTCTGTCACTGGAACAGTACGTCTGTACCTGTTCTGTGAGGACAGTGTCTGTCACTGTAACAGTACGTCTGTGCCGTGTTCTGTGAGGACAGTGTCTGTCACTGTAACAGTACGTCGATCTGTACCGTGTTCTGTGAGGACAGTGTCTGTCACTGTAACAGTACGTCTGTACCGTGTTCTGTGAGGACAGTGTCTGTCACTGTAACAGTACGTCTGTACCGTGTTCTGTGAGGACAGTGTCTGTCACTGTAACAGTACGTCTGTAACGTGTTCTGTGAGGACAGTGTCTGTCACTGGAACAGTACGTCTGTACCGTGTTCTGTGAGGCGAGTGTCTGTCACTGTTACAGTACGTCTGTACCGTGTTCTGTGAGGCCTGTGTCTGTCACTGTAACAGTACAACTGTACCGTGTTCTGTGAGGACAGTGTCTGTCACTGTTACAGTACGTCTGTACCGTGTTCTGTGAGGCCAGTGTCTGTCACTGTTACAGTACGTCTGTACCGTGTTCTGTGAGGCCAGTGTCTGTCACTGTAACAGTACGTCCATACCAGGGTGTGGTTTGACGTTTGCGCCGTGTTCTGCGAGGACAGTGAAGGGTCAGGCCGGGAGTGATGAGGGTTTCATGTTGTAAGCTCCACAGTGCGTCTGTGTCCGGTGATTTAAATTTAGGATCTATACATCTATTCGTGGATCGGTGTGTCTGTTTGTGTGTCTATTTATATATCTGTCTATCTGTATTTTTTATCTATATGATTATCTATCTATCTGTCTGTCTGCGTACCTACTTACTTATGTATATGTCTATGTGTGTATATGTGTGAATGCGTGAGCGTGGGGAAACAGATGTAGCAGCAGAGGGCGGGGAGTGGCAGGAGAAGAGGGGGGACGTGTGTGCGCGTTTGCAAAAAACATAAACTGGCATTTCTCGGCAAAAACAAGTGCTGGCATAACCAGACTTGACAGAACTATGAATATTTTAAGACCTTTACAGTGTTCCCGTGCATGACGATGCCATCAACTGCCAACTGTCGTAAAACATGGGGGTGGGGATGGGGTGGGGTGGTGGAGAGAAACTTCAGAGATACATTCAAAATAACAGTATGACGTTTTCTTTAGAGTTTTGATCACATAACAAAAGCTGCTTTATACTCTAATAAAAAGAAATGTGCTGAATTATAATATGTGCAACCATTGCAACAAATATTGGGATATGTTCTATCAAGACTGGACCTTTTAAAATGTTTTCTATCAGAGGTGCAGACATAGATGAATATAGAACTAAATGCAGAATTAAGGTACCACATGTATACATACATCTTGCCAAACATACTAACACACACATACACACACACACACACACACACACACACACACACACACACACACACACATATATATATATATATATATATATATATATAGATATATAGATAGATAGATATAGATAGATAGATAGATAGATAGATAGATATAGATAGATAGATATACATCTTGCCGGACATACCTACCTAACACATATATTTCTGGGTCTACTATTCATGTTTTCAAGATGGTGGAAGTCGCATTAAAGAAAAAAAAAACCCTGCTCCAGATAACTGCCATGATTATTTAGGCATGCGACAGATTTACTGCTCACTGTGTTATAACAAGATATCTGATGTAGGCCTGCTACTGAATGAACCCCCACATGTTCCTTTGCTTGGGCTAATGGAAAGGCATCTTAGTTCCCAACTCACAGATTTATAACATCATTCGTCGTAATGCTACAGAACACGGTAAGTTGGTGTTGTGTACATCCACAGTAGCATATTTCAATTTGTCCAAAGAAGAACTGATCGAGAGACCTCATGGGCTGAATGTAACTGGATTGAGATAAATATCCGAAGACTTCTCCTTTATTACTTGGCTATGTTTGCAGAAATCATGTTTCATCGTAAGACTGGCTTAAAGGCATTGTACATATAATGGATAAAATCGACGCCCTACACACCCATCCCCATCCTCTCCTATCCTCACCCATCCTCCATTTCGGTGTTGTTGTCTTTATTCATACCTTTATGATTGTGTCTATGGGCATGATTTTGTTTAAGCCTTTGCATACAAGTGCGCGCGTGTGTGAATCATGTACTCCATAATCCTGTGTGCATATCTTTTGGCTTCTTTTTCATTTAGAAACATATCATTGCATAGTTTAGCTTAGCAAGGACAGACTGGAAGAATCAGTTGTGCCTAAACTCTCAATCCTGGACTGAATAAATGCTTTCTGATCTCTCTCTCTCTCTCTCTCTCTCTCTCTCTCTCTCTCTCTCTCTCGGGGGGTGAGCTGATTTCACAACGCAGAGAAGACGTGCTTTTGGAACGCGCTCTCGAGTTGCGGAGGATTATTGTCTAATTACTAGTTAATTATTGGAATAATCAAGTCACTTTCAATCACACTGAACTGGTGAAAGTGTGCTGATCACAGTGATGTAAAATTAGTGACTAAAACTGTGACCATGCCTGTGAACACGTTGTGTTTCCGTGCTGCCTGTGGCCTGTTTCTGCCCACTTACCACAGCTTCATGGCCAAGCGAATTCAGTTGTTCGTGAAAATGCGCATCAGGGTTATCACTGTGCGAAACCGAGTGGAGCTACTTCTTTTTGTGTTTGTGGCTGCCTATTTCTTGTGCTGTGGTGACGTTGAGGTGAACCCTGGCCCTGTGGATAGGGATGCCGTTCTCCAACAGGGCATTAGCACTGAAAGTGACAGTGTGACTGGTAGCAGTGAGACTGACAAGACTCAACACGGACTAACCCATAGGACAGGCAGGGTCATCTTGATGAACTGACTTTCCTTGTATATAATGTAGAAAATCTGTACTGTAAATTAAGTGATATGTCATTCATGAATTATGTTTCTTCTTTTGATATTGTTTGTCTAACTGAAACTTTTGTGGATAATACCTTTGACTTTAATGGTGTTTTTCATGATCATGTCAAGTTTGTTTCCCCAGCCAGAAAACTATCTCGACATGGTCGAAATTCAGGCGGTGTTTTGCTCCTAATAAGAAAGTCATTAGATAGATTTGTGTCGAGGGTCGAGGTAAACTGTTATAATACTGTTGCTGTTAGAGTTGACAAATCTGTGTTCAACCAGGATAAAGATATTCTTTTACTTGGTTGTTATGTTGTTCCAGAAAATGGACCGTTGTATGACCAATGGAAAATTAAAGACAGTATTGTTATTTTGGAGGAAAGTATTCTACAGATTACAGAAAATCATGATTTTCATGTTATGATAATTGGTGACCTTAATGCCAGAACAGCTTGTGATCAAACTAGACTCGAATCAATGTTGAATTATTCTCCCAATTCTGATTACGACATTATGGATGAAAACATTGTGATTGGGGGGTTGAAGAGGAAATCAAAAGATGTTTGTGGCAATAATTTTGGCAAATCGTTATTAAATATGTGTTTTCAGTTAAATTGCATCATAATCAATGGTTTATGTCCTAGTGACTCTAATGGTGAGTTCACATATGTTTCGCCGCATGGCTGCAGTGTGATAGATTATGTAGTCATCTCGGAAGATATGTTTTTAACACAGTCTTGTGATTTACGTCAGCGATAAAATTGACTCATGGCATCTACCTGTGGAATTCAAATGGAAGAATGTTTGTACGGAAAGTGATAGAAATAGAGATTGTGATGTTGAAAATGGTAGTACTGAAAATCGCATCATATGGTCTGAATACTATGCATTTCAGTACGAAGAAGAACAACAGTCTGTACACTTTAAACAATGCCTACAGAATGCTTATACGGAACTCGATACAGACATTAACAGTTCAATTATAACATTTACAAATTCACTGTGCAGCGCTGCTGCGTGTATGATCAGAAAAGTAGGAACAGGCAAAAAGAAAAGCAGCTGGTTTGATGACGAATGTGAGAGGAAAAAGAAAAAGGTAAGACAATCTTTAAGGACATTTAAACGGTTAAAGAAATATAACCATGAAAAGAAAGAAGCGTATGTTAAAGAAAGGAAAGAATATAAATATTTACTTAACAAAAAGAAAAATGATTTTGACCAAGCGAGATTAGAAAAATTGCAGCAGTCCATAAACGATCCTAAGCTGTTTTGGCAAACAATTCGATCAGTGAACAGAAAATCGGCTGTTTATAACACAATCACTTCAGAACAATGGTATAAACACTTCTTTAGTGTATTCAATGAAACAAATTGCGAGGAACAGACAGGAGAAATTGATGTCACGGAAGACACTAATGATAACACATCAGACATAATGTTTAATAGCCCTATTTCCAAGCAGGAGGTTGTCGCCAGTATAGGTAAACTCAAAGCCGGGAAAAGCGCAGGGCCAGACAAAATCGTTAGTGAAATGTTAAAACATGCTGATGTCTCAGTTGTTGATTTCCTCGTTGTTTACTTTAATAAGCTGTTTGATATGGGAGTTTTTTCCTATTGAATGGTCTAAATCTATTATTGTACCTTTGCATAAGAAGGGAGACGTAAACCAGCCAGACAATTATCGTGGTATTGCCCTAACAAGTATTGTTAGTAAAGTTTATACACAGATACTAAATAAAAGAATAACAAAATGGGCAGATCAAGAAAGCAAGATCATTGAAGAGCAAGCAGGTTTTAGAGCAGGGTACAGTACTGTCGATCATATTTTCACTTTGTATGCAATTGTTGAAAAGTTTTTGCAGAAAAAAATTAAACTATATGGTGCTTTTGTCGATTTTAGAAAGGCATTTGATTCAGTAAACAGAAATGTGCTCTGGGCGATTATGAGGAAAAATGGTGTAAAAGGTAAACTGTATAATGCCCTTAGAAGCATATACGATAATGTTTTGGCATGTGTGCGTGACAAGTGTAATTATACTGATTGCTTTGAATGTCCTAGAGGTGTGAAACAAGGCTGTCTGCTGAGTCCCCAATTATTTTCTTTCTTTATAAATGAACTGGCTACTGATTTGTCAAAAAAGCGGGAAAACATGGTATTCAGTTAATCCCAAGTGCTACTGAAATATTTCTATTGTTATTTGCGGATGATGTTGTACTGTTGTCTGATACTGTCATTGGACTTCAGAATCAACTGAACTGTTTAAAAAGAGAAGCTGACCGTTTGGCTTTAACTGTTAACCTTGAAAAGACAAACGTAATGATTTTTAGGAAAGGGGGACATCTAGCCTCTATGGAAAAGTGGTACTATGGGAAAGAAGCGGTTAAAGTAACGGATTCTTATAAATACTTGGGTATGCTCTCTTTACGACAAAATTAAGTGTAAGTTCTGCTCTGTCAGAACCCTGTAGAAAAGGGAAAAAAGGAGTTATAGAAATGATAAAGTCTCTGAAAAAACTGAGATCAATAAATGCACGTTTGTTCTGGAAACTCTTTGATTCGCAAATTGAACCTATCTTAACATATGCAGCTGAAGTCTGGGGTCTAGAAAATGATTGTAGACAATCGAAACTGTACACACCTTTGCTATAAAAAGATTCCTACATGTCCCCCTGCATGCTTCAAACAATCTGGTGTATGGGGAAACCGGAAGATACCCACTGTATCTTAGGACATCAATAAAGTGTATCAAGTATTGGTTAAAAAACTCGTGTCACTGCCCATGTCAAGAATATGTAGACAGGCTTATGAAATGCTTTTAAGGCAGCATGAATCTGGTCACTTTAATTGGGCATCAAAAGTACAAAAAGTTTTGACGGAAAATGGGTATGGCATAGTTTGGTTGAGTCAAGGTGTTAGGTGCGAATCTGCTTTTATTCGAGAGTTGAAAGATACGCTTATTTCCTGCTTTAAACAGAACTTGCATTCTGAGTTGGAGGATAATGATAAATATAGATGGTTTCATTCTTTCAAAAATGTCTTTGAGTCTGAAAAATATTTGTCATGTGTTACTAATAAGTGACATAGAGACATCTTCTCAAGATTTCGACTCCGAGTTTGTGGCCTTAAAAACTGTATTCAGTGGTTTCGAAATGACCAAACAGATATTAATTGCCCCGTCATGTGGAAATGGATTCGAAAATGAAATTCATGTTTTATTTTACTGTACCACTTATGACGATATCCGTAAAAAATGTGCCATACTGAAACCTTCCCCAACATTCCCGATCAGAACAAAGTTATACAAATCCTTTCCAGTAGTAACGAAACTGTTATTAAATCTGTCGCTGAATTTATAGCACAGGCAATGAAGATAAGAAAGAGAAAGTTAGAATTAATGTGCGATAGCGTTTAACTTAAAAAAATAACTATTCAGATGATCCTGTATCAATGTGTGTGCGTGTGTGTGTGTGTGTGTGTGTGTGTGTGTGTGTGTGTGTGTGTGTGTGTGTGATGGTTTCTTTGTGGCGCGCGCGCGTTTTTGTGTGTGCGTGTATGTTTATGCATGTGTGAAATCAGTAAATAATATTGTTATGTGCATACAATTGTTCATGTTCACCCCCCTTGTCTTAAGGCTGTAATGCTATGCAATAAAACATTTGTCATTGTCTCTCTCTCTCTCTCTCTCTCTCTCTCTCTCTCTCTCTCTCTCTCTCTCTCAGGAAGGGAGGGTATCTGGGAAGACATGAGAAATGGTTTATCAACGGTACTAACGTTGAAGTTGTAAATAGTTATGTGTATTTAGGCTTTACCTTCACCACTTCTATGAATATGTGTAGCAGTGTAAAACAACTCGCAGTCAAAGTAAAAAGTCCCTTTTTGAGGTTCTGAAAGCTCACAGCTCTCTCAATCAAATGACAAGAAATACTTTCTTCAAAATTTTTTTGACACTATGATTCAGCCGTTTTTGTCTTACACTGCTGAGATTTGGAGTATCTTGATAAAGGATGACCCAACCGAAAAAATTCATTTGTTTGCTTGTAAAAGATTGCTTAACGTGGCCCTCCGTACACCTAACCTAATGGTTTACGGTGAGAGCTCGGCAGACACCCCCTCATTATTAATGGTTTTATGAAAGCTTTGAAATTCTGGTTCAGATTGTTCAATATGAACGACAAGCGCTTACCAAAGTAGGCCTACAGGATGCTTATGAATTTAGACGAAAACGGTAAACGGAACTGGGTATCAGAATTGAGGTTTTTACTGAACAGAACTGGTTTCGGATTTGTATGGCTTGCTCAGGGAGTGGGTGATGTGAATCAATTTTGTAGTGTCTTTAAACAGAGACTCCTTGATATGAATTGTCAAGATTGGGAACACAATCTGACCACCAGTGATCGTTACGCACTCTACCGAGACTTCAAATCTGACCTGTCCCCTGAAGTATATTTGGGTTGTATTAAACAGAAATGTTTCAGAGACGCTTTAATTAGATTCCGACTGGCATTACTTCTTTGAAAGTACATAGTAATAGATATGTAAGACCTGATGTGACTGTTAATAACTTCTGCCCTTTCTGTCCTGGTGAAATCGAGAACGAAACACATTTTTGTTTCGTTGTAAACAATACGATAGTATTAGACATGTACATATGAGGAACATAGCGCCCTGTATGAATGGAGACAGTTTTCTCAGTTAATGTCAACTCAGAGCGAAGTTAAGATAAGGCAACTAGCTTGGTATATCTTTAAATGTTTGGAGATTCGTGACAATCCGTAAATTCGCTCGAAATGTAACCGTAACCTTTTTTTTTTCTCTCCAGTATTTTTTGGATTGATTTTTTTGCCTTGAACATTGTAATCCCCTCCCCTCCACCCCCTCGTCCCTTCCCTCTCCCACTCTCCCGCCCTCCCCCCCCCCCCCCTCCCCTTTGTATTGTAAGTTGAATCCACACATTGTGTGATATGTCAACTCATGAAATGGGCCAAGGCCTGAATTCATTAAAGTATTCATTCATCATTCATCTCTCTCTCTCTCTCTCTCTCTCTCTCTCTCTCTCTCTCTCTCTCTCTCTCTGTCTCTCTGGTCAGTTCGTCATTCAACAAATCAGTTACTTGGTTGACGGCTTCGCGACTGCCAGACACCTGCCCATTAAAGCTGCTGTTACCCTGCTTGTTTAGATCACACGGTTGAATGAATGGAAAGGGGGGGGGGGGGGGGGGGGGGGGGGGGGGGGGGGGGGGGGGGGGGGGGGGGGGGGGGGGGGGGGGGGGGGGGCGAGGGGGGGGTGGGGGGGTGGTGTGTGGGGGGGGAATAGGGATCGATGCGTTCATATAAGGGTTTCATTCGGTACTAAAAGTTTTGGAAAGTTTAGAGAAAGTAGTAGGGTACCCAGTTTAGGGCCATAAAAGTCTGTAAATACTTTTTGGTAAAAGTCTGTAAATACTTTTTGGTAAAAGTCTGTAAATACTTTTAGGTAAAAGTCTGTCAATTTGATTATGCCCCCACCTTCTAACCCAGCTGCACCACATTCCCCAATCTCAAGACAACAGAGTTCGTGGTCTGTCAGGTATTCTGACATATGTATAAAAGTAAAATTTAAACGCTAATACAAGCGACAATTACTATTGTTAAGAGAGAGAAAAAAAGCAAAGAGGGCGGTCTGTGTTCACCTTCCCTTGTTTTCTTTATCATCTTCTCCCATGCAAACAACAACAAAACATTCATTGTAACTAAAGCGTTGATGTTAGAAAGGAAATGTTCCAGCCAGCCATACGTGCTGCTCTCTCTCTCTCTCTCTCTCTCTCTCTCTCTGTCTCTCTCTCTCTCTCTCTCTCTCTCTCTCTCTCTCTCTCTCTCTCTCTCTCTCTCTGTGTGTGTGTGTGTGTGTGTGTGTGTGTAGAACTCCATACCTAAATGCATGTGAAAGACATGAAATAGTGAGGTGTTATGTTTGTTGGTGGACATACTTGGTGTCTTGCTTCCTTTATGTATGAACTCTGTGTGTGTGTGTGTGTGTGTGTGTGTGTGTGTGTGTGTGTGTGTGTGTTGAGTAGGTGTGTGTGTGTGTGTGTGTTGAGTAGGTGTGTGTGTGTGTGTGTGTGTGTGTGTGTGTGTGTGTGTGTGTGTGTGTGTGTGTATAGGATGTGTGTGTGTGTGTGTGTGTGTGTGTGTGTGTGTGTGTGTGTGTGTGTGCGTGTGTGTGTGTGTGTGTGTGTGTGTGTGTGTGTGTGTGTGTGTGTGTGTGTAAACTCCATAACTAAATGCATGAGAAAGACCGTGAAATACGTGAAATAGTGATGCGTTATGTGGTTGGTGGACATACTTGGTGTCTTGTTTCCTTTATGTATGAAACTCTCTCTGTGTGCGCGCGCGCGCGCGCGCGCGCGCGCGCGCGCGTGTGTGTGTGTGTGTGTGTGTGTGCGCGTGTGTGTGTGTGTGAGTGTGTGTGTGTGTGTGTGTGTGTGTGTGTGTGTGTGTGTGTGTGTGTGTGTGTGTGTGTGTGTGTGAAGAATGTGTATCAAGAATGTGTGTAAGTATGTAGGATGTGTGTGTGTGTGTGTGTGTGTGTGTGTGTGTGTGTGTGTGTGTGTTGAGTTGAGTAGGTATGTGTGTGTCAAGAATGTGTGTGCGTAAGTATGTAGGATGTGTATATGTACGTGTGTGTATGTGTGTGTGTGTGTGTGTGTGTGTGTGTGTGTGTGTGTGTGTGTGTGTGTTGAGTAGGTATGTGTGTGTCAAGAATGTGTGTGCATAAGTATGTAGGATATGTATATGTACGTGTGCGTATGTGTGTGTGTGTGTGTGTGTGTGTGTGTGTGTGTGTTTCGCCGGCGTGTGTGTGTGTGCGCGCGCGCGTGCGCACGCGTGCGTTTATGTGCTCTTGTATGCGTGTGTGCGTGAGTGTGTGTGTGTGCGTGTGTTTGTGTGATTGTGTGTTTTAAAGTGTGTGTGCGAACCTGCGCGTGCGCACTCGTGCGTTTATATGTTGTATGTGTACCTTCGTGCATGTGCATGTGTGTGTGTGTGTGTAAACAAGAACAACAAATTCTGACCATTTTGTATGGCTTA
>JADBJO010001486.1:10000-22500 GCA_016801955.1 Conus betulinus | reverse complement strand
TCATTAAAATTACTCAGCGTGTATAGAGATAAAGTCATTTACTCTTTTGAGCGTATTGAGAGATACTCATTTCTTGGGTGTTTAGAGATATAAGGTCATTTACTATAATGAGTATTTTGAAATATGGTCATTTATTGAGTGTGTTGAGAGATAGTCATTTATTGAGTGTTTAGAGAGATTAGGTTATTTACTGTATTGTGTGTAAAGAGATAGTCATTTACTGAGTGTGTGGAGACATAAGGTCACCTACTGGATGTGGTTTCAGTTTCATCAAGGAGGTGTCACTGCATGCGGACTAGTCCATATACGTTACACCACATCCGCTAAGTTTTGAGACCTCATTTAAAGCTGATTGAACAAAGAGAAGAGAATTTAAGAAGAGAGTCTCATGGCTCGACTTAGCAGATGTGTGACCTTCGTATTAACCTAAAACGCTGGTCAGACCTTGGGTAACTACCTAATATCGGCTGTGCCATTATTATCATTATATGTGTGTGCGTGGTGGGCGTACACGTGTGTGTATATGTGCGTGTGTGGGGCAGGGACCCATGAATGTGTGCCAGTGAATGCGGTACGCGCGCGCGCGCGCTCGTGTGTGTGTGTGTGTGTGTGTGTGTGTGTGTGTGTGTGTGTGTGTGTGGATCTGTGTGTGTGAGCGCGCAGATGTGCAAATGTATGCGTGCGTGTGATCTGTGGACTTGTGTGAGCATGCTCCTGCACGCACACATCTGCACATGTATGTGTACACATAATAGTTATTGTGTGTGTGTGCCTGTGTATATGGGCGTACACGCATGTGTGTGTGTGTGTGTGTGTGTGTGTGTGTGTGTGTGTGTGTGTGCGTGCGTGCGTGCGTGCGTGCGTGCGCGCGCGCGCGTGTGTGTGTTGTGTGCGTGTGTGCGCGCTTGGGTGAGTGTGGAAAGTCTGTTATCGGGTATGTGGGCTGGTACAAGCTCACTGAATATGTGGACAGATGGTCAGTTTTTTTGCGGATGTGGAGAGACTCACTGAGCGTGCAGAGAATTTTTGCTTATTGAGTTTGTGGAAAGATGGTCAGTTATTGAGTATGTGGAAAGATGGTCAGTTATTGCGTATGTGGGAAAGATGGTCAGTTATTGAGTTTGTGGGAAAGATGGTCAGTTATTGAGTGTGTGGGAAAGATGGTCAGTTATTGATTGTGTGGAAAGATGGTCAGTTATTGATTGTGTGGAAAGATGGTCAGTTGTTGAGTGAGTGGAGTGATGGTCAGTTATTGAGTGAGTGGAAAGATGGTCAGTTATTGATTGTGTGGGGAGATGGTCATGGTCAGTTATTGAGTGAGTGGAGTGATGGCCAGTTATTGAGTGAGTGGAGTGATGGTCAGTTATTGATTGAGTGGAAAGATGGTCAGTTATTGATTGTGTGGGGAGATGGTCAATCATTATGTGGAGAGATGGTCAATTATTGATTGTGTGGAAAAGATGGTCAGTTATTGAGTGAGTGGAGTGATGGTCGGTTATTGATTGTGTGGAAAGATGGTCAGTTATTGATTGTGTGGGGAGATGGTCAATCATTATGTGGAGAAATGGTCAATTATTGATTGTGTGGAAAGATGGTCAGTTATTGAGTGAGTGGAGTGATGGTCAGTTATTGATTGTGTGGAAAGATGGTCAGTTATTGATTGTGTGGGGAGATGGTCAATCATTATGTGGAGAGATGGTCAGTTATTGATTGTGTGGAGAGATGGTCAATTATTGATTGATGTGTGGAGAGATGGACAGTTATTGATTGTGTGGGGAGATGGACAGTTATTGAGTGTGTGGGGAGATGGACAGTTATTGAGTGTGTGGGGAGATGGACAGTTATTGAGTGGGGGGGGGGGGGGGGGGGGGGGGGGACAGTTATTGAGTGTGGGAGATATGGACAGTTATAAAGATGTGAATAGATGGCAAGTTAATGGGTGTATGGAGAGATGGTCGCTTATTGAATGTTCGGAGAGATGGTCAGTTATGAGTGTGGATAGATGGTCAGTTACTGATTGTGTGGAGAGAGGACAGTTATTGAGTGTGGAGAGATGAACAGTCATTGAGTGTGGAGAGATTGATAGTTATTGTGTGTGTCTGGAGAGATAGACAGTTATTGTGTGGGTGTGGAGAGATAGTTGTTGTTTGGGTGTGGAGAGATGGACAGTTATTGTGTGGGTGTGGAGAGATGGACAGTTATGGTGTGGGTGTGGAGAGATAGACAGTTATTGTGTGGGTGTGGAGAGATGGACAGTTATTGTGTGGGTGTGGAGAGATGGACAGTTATTGTGTGGGTGTGGAGAGATGGACAGTTATGGTGTGGGTGTGGAGACAGGGACAGTTATTGTGTGGGTGTGGAGAAATGGACAGTTATTGTGGGTGGGTGTGGAGAGAAGGACAGTTATTGATTGTGTGGAGAGATGGACACTTATTGTGTGTGTGTGTGTGTGTGTGTGTGTGTGTGTGTGTGTGTGTGTGTGTGTGTTGAGAGAGACGGACAGTTATTGATTGTGTGGAGAGATGGACAGTTATTGAGTGTGTGGAGAGATGGACAGTTGAGTGTGTGGAGAGATGGACAGTTATTGAGTGTGTGGAGAAATATGGTAAAATGTTGAGTTGTGGAGATATCAGGTAAAACATTGAGTGAGTGGAGAGATAAGGTAAAATGTTGAGTGTGTGGAGAGATAAGGTGAAATATTGAGTGTGTGGAGAGATGAGGTAAAATGTTGTATGCGTGGAGAGATAAGGTAAAATGTGTGTGTGGAGAGATAAGGTGAAATAATATTGTGTGTGGAGAGAGATAGGGTAAAATGTTGAGTGTGTGGAGAGATAAGGTAAAATGTTGAGTGTGTGGAGAGATAGGTAAAATGTTGAGTGTGTGGAGAGACAAGGTCACTTATTGAGTGTGTGGAGATAAGGTCACTTATCGATTGAGCGGGGAAAAAAAATGTCATTTACTGAGTGTCAAGACAGTCTATGGTCCTTACTGAATGTTAGGAGAGATAAAAATCACTTTTCTATTGAGTTTGTGGATAACGATGGTCCTAAATATGCGTGTGGAAAGATAATTCAACAAGCAGTTGGACCTCAAGAAGACCTACTCACAGTCGTCGAGAAGCGGAAAATGAAGCGGTACGGACATGTGTCCCGTTCAGCAGGCCTTGCAAAGACAGTCCTGCAAGGAATAGTCAGAGGAAGCCGCAAAAGAGGAAGACAAAGGAGGGGGGGGGGGGGGGGGGGGGGGGGGGGGGGGGGACATATCCGAGAGTGGACTGGAATGAGCCTAGCAGAATCTCAGCGAGCGGTGGAGGACAGTGATGGATGGAGGAGAATGGTGGCCAGATCATCAGGGGTGCCCCAACGACAACAGACGATGTCAAGGGATAGGTGAAGGCGCGCATACACACACACACACAACACACACACACACACACACACACACACACACACAGAAGAAGCCTTTCTGGCGAAAGCTTGGG
This sequence comes from Conus betulinus, assembly GCA_016801955.1. Lineage (NCBI taxonomy): Eukaryota > Metazoa > Mollusca > Gastropoda > Neogastropoda > Conidae > Conus > Conus betulinus. The sequence goes on along the minus strand of JADBJO010001486.1, from coordinate 19,019 downwards.
TATTAAAGCTGTCCCTGTGGGAAAAGGCGTTCAACTTGTTTTAGTATTCATTTCATCCGAATCATCCTGTTGACGTCGTTTTGTTGAGGCGCGGTGTGAGTTTTAGTGAGCATTTCACCTGCGGGGGAAAAAAAATATAAAAATGCTGAACAATTAAGTAGTTGGGGAATACAAGTGCAGGTTAACAATTCTTCCATCATTATAGTAATGACTTGGCAAAGATCTGAAATTGAGGCGGAAAAAAAAAAGAGAGACAAATTTTAAGATGAAGTAAATGGGAAAATATATATCATAAATATGAAAACCCTTCACTAGCTGCGTGAGGAAACTATCGCAATCCCTCTCGAAGGCAGATCTATATGTATCGCCTGCTCGAGGCCTTTCGTCCGCTGGATCGGACTCATCAGGGAGACACGGCTGATTGTGTCTGCGCTCTTGGCGTCAGATAGAGACACACACACAGTCCATAATTCTGTAGTGTTCCGACCGCCAAGGGTTGGAAAAAGAATCCAACAGCACCCCAAAGCGGCCAGCGAAAGGTAGCAGAATTAAACAAAACGAAAGTGCATATATATATATATATATATATATATATATATCGCTCAGGAAACCTCGGTGTGCGAGTGAAACACACACACACATATATAATGCTGAGCAATTAAGTAGTGTGGAAAACAAGTGAAGGTTAACAGTTCTTTTCATCATTATAGTAAAGACTTCGCAAAAATTTGAAATTAGAAAAAAAAATTGAAGATGAGAAAAATGTACATCATAAATATGAAAATCCTTCACTAGCTGCACGAGAGAACCGTCACAATCCCTCCCGAAGGCAGATTCATATGTATCGCCTGCTCCTAGGCCTTTCATCCGCTGGATCGAACTCATCAGGGAGATAGGCTGAGTGTGCCTGTGTGCTCTTGGCATTAAATAGAGACACACCACAGTTCGTAATTCTATGGTGTTCTCTCCACCAAGGGTTCAAAAAAGAATCCAAAAGCACCCCCAAAGCAGCCAGCGAAAGGTAGTAAAATAAAACAAAACGAAAGTTTGGAGAGAGGAAAAAAAAGTTGCTGAAAAACTAAAACCAGTATGCAAACAGTATAAAATGTAGGGGGCAATCTTTGAACCTATGCTTGAGGATCTAGTTAAGGATGCAAGGGAGATCAAAAGATACGGAACAGTCTGAGTGGTCAGCTCTGCTATTCAATAACCCAAGCATTGTCAGCGGCTAAGAATTGTGCAGAACAACCTTTACTTGGATCTCCTAAAAGATGCAATCGTCCACTGATTGACCAAACAATATAATGCTGAACAATTAAGTAGTGGGGAAAACAAGTGCAGGTTAACAATTCTTCCATCATTATAGTAATGACTTGGCAAAGATTTTATATATATATATATATATATATATATATATATATATATATGCGTGCGTGCGTGAGTGTGCGCGCGCGCGCGTGTGTGTGTGTGTGTCTCGCACATGTATGTGTGTGTGTGTGTGTGTGTGTGTGTTTCTCTCGCACACCGAGGTCTTCCGAGCGAAGATGTGTTGGTGTGTGCTTATAAATGTCAGTCCAGAGCTGCACATCTCTCTGCCCGAGGGAAGCAGCTGGATCCCAGTGTGCACCTGTGGCATGGCAAATAGCCGGCATCAACACATACCTGGATGACAGGCTGTTTATCATCATCACTGGATGAGCTGGGAATATGCTGTATCTGTGTGTATGTGTGTGTTTCTCTGAGTGTTTCACAGTATATTATGGTGTCAGTGAGTCCCACTGTACAGCTGCGGCCATTGCAGATACTGATTATTGATCGGTACACCTGAATAACCAGGTATTTTGTTACTTACAGGTGCGCGTTAAAGTCTATTTTGTGACATGTTGAATGTGAATCCAACAGGCTCTCACATCTGTTTTCCCGTCATCGTCTAGTTCTACAGCCTGTGAAGCCGAGTGTAGAGTTCTAGCTCTTGTAACTGCAGTACACATCATTGTCGATAGTCACTAGCTATTTCATCATATGTTCTAAGTTGTTTTTTTTTAAGGGTATTGAGTGTATTGTGTGTGTGTGTGTGTGTGTGTGTGTGTGTGTGTGTGTATAACTCCTGGTCAGATACCGGTATTTCTTGCAGTCATTGCACCATTCCAGCAACTTACAGAGCAGCTTGGTGTTGCAATTGGCTACTACAAGAAATATTGAATTATAAACAAAGCATGCTCTTATGTCTTAGATTGTAGAAGTAGGGGGGGGGGGGGGGGGGGGGTGATAAGCCTTCATATCTGCAGTGGTAGATAATTCTTTCTAACTGACAGTATGTGCATCCGTGGGTGAATGGGGAATAATAAATGCTTCTAAAAATGAGAGCCTTCTGCAAGCTTATAGTTTCCAAAGCAGGAGACAATCTCCAATGGGGAGGAAGTTTATTAACATATAACTCCTGGTCAGAGATACCGGTATTTCGAAACCTGATTGTTTCTCCCCAGTGACCGCGGAAAGTGGTAATTTGACTCCTCCGTGTTTTTGGTTTTAAGAAGAATGCTATACCAGAAAAAGGCTGGTGTGCAATACCGTAGTATGTTTGTTGAGTTTTCAAAAAACCAACCAAAGGTGCCGCCTAAGAAGCAAAAGAAGATCATGAAAGAGCAAAACAAGTTACGTTTTCTTGTTGTGAAAAGTAAAAATATAAAAAGATAACCTCTTAAGACACAAGTGCTGAGAGCCAGTTCCGGAATGAATCCAAAAGGGACTAAATTACAATAAACTAATACATTCCAAGGATAAGTACCGAGCACCATTCCAGCAACTTACAGAGCAGCTTGGTGTGTGCAATGATTACAAGAAATATTGAATTATAAACAAAGCATGCTCTTATGTCTTAGATTGTAGAAGTAGGGTGGGGGTGGGGGGGGGGGGGGGGGGTGATAAGCCTTCATATCTGCAGTGATAGATAATTCTTCCTAACTGACAGTATGTGCTTCCTTGGGTGAATGGGGAATAATAAATGCTTCTAAAAATGACCCTTCTGCAAGCTTATAGTTTCCAAAGCAGGAGACAATCTCCATTGGGGAGGAAACTCACTAACATATAACTCCTGGTCAGATACTGGTATTTCGAAACCCGATTGTTTTTCTCCTCAGTGACCGCGGAAAAGTGGTAATTTTGACTCCTCCGCGTTTTCGGTTTTAAGAAGAATGCTATACCAGAAAAAGGCTGGTGTGCAATACCGTAGTATGTTTGTTGAGTTTTTAAAAAACCAACCAAAGGTGCCGCCTAAGAAGCAAAAGAAGATCATGAAAGAGCAAAACAAGTTATGTTTTCTTGTGAAAAGTAGAAAATATAAACAGATAACCTCTTAAGACACAAGTGCTGAGGGCCAGTTCCTGGAATGAATCCAAAAGGGACTAAATTACAATAAACTAATACATTCCAAGGATTAGTACTGAGCACCATTCCAGCAACTTACAGAGCAGCTTGGTGTTGCAATGACTACAAGAAATATTGAATTATAAACAAAGCATGCTCTTATGTCTTAGATTGTAGAAGTAGGGGGGGTGGGGGTGATAAGCCTTCATATCTGCAGTGATAGATAATTCTTCCTAACTGACAGTATGTGCTTCCGTGGGTGAATGGGGAATGATAAATGCTTCTAAAAATGAGCCTTCTGCAAGCTTATAGTTCCCAAAGCAGGAGACAATCTCCATTGGGGAGGAAACTCACTAACATATAACTCCTGGTCAGATACTGGTATTTCGAAACCTGATTGTTTCTCCTCAGTGACCGCGGAAAGTGGTAATTTGACTCCTCCGCGTTTTCGGTTTTAAGAAGAATGCTATACCAGAAAAAGGCTGGTGTGCAATACCGTTGTTTGTGAGTTTTTTTCAAAAAACCAACCAAAGGTGCCGCCTAAGAAGCAAAAGAAGATCATGAAAGAGCAAAACAAGTTACGTTTTCTTGTGAAAAGTAGAAAAATATAAAAAGATAACCTCTTAAGACCCAAGTGCCGAGGGCCAGTTCCCGGAATGAATCCACAAGCGACTTATCCATGGAATTTATTAGTTTATTGTAATTTAGTCCCTTGTGGATTCATTCCGGGAACTGGCCCTCAGCACTTGTGTCTTATTTATTATTCCCCATTCACCCACTGAAGCACATACTGTCAGTTAGGGAGAATTATCTACCACTGCAGATATGAAGGCTTATCACCCCCCTGTTTCTACTGTCTAAGACATAAGAGCAAGCTTTGTTTGTGTGTGTGTGTGTGTGTGTGTGTGTGTGTGTGTGTGTGTGTGTGCGTGTGTGTGTGTGTTCGTATGTGCTTGTGTGCGAGTGTCTGTGTGTGTGTGCATGTGTGTGTAATAATAATATTGACTCTACAGCGACGGAGGCTTCTTTTCCTATGACTCTGTGTCTATTACTTCATGATTGCTTCCTTTGCTTGGTGATAAATGGAAAGACAGATCTGTCCTTTCCTTTTTGTGGTGTTTCATGGAAGGATGATCTGTCCTTTCCATTGTGTGGTGTTTAGTGGACGTACAGTTCTGTCCTTTCTTTTGTGTGTTGTGTTTAGTGGACATACAGATGTCTCCTTTCCTTTATGTGGTATTTAATGGAAGTACAGATCTGTCCCTTTGTGTGTTGTACAGATGTGTCCAATCCTTTGTGTGGTGTCTAATGGAAGAACAGCTCTGTCCTTTGTGTGGTGTTTAGTGGAAGGACAGATTTCTCCTGTGTGTGGAGGTTTATGGAAGGACGGATCTTTCCTTTTTGTGGTGTTTTTTATGGAAGGATGGATCTCTCCTTTTTGTGGTGTTAATGGAAAAACGGATCTCTCCTTTTTGTGGTGGTTTATGGAAGGACGGATCTCATCCTTTGTGTGGTGGTTTATGGAAGAACGGATCTCTCCTTTGTGTGGTGGTTTATGGAAGGACGGATCTCTCTTTTGTGTGGTGGTTTATGGATGGACGGATCTCTCCTTTTTGTGGGTGGTTTATGGAAGGACGGATCTCTCCTTTGTGTTTTTGTGTGGTGATTTATGGAAAGACGGATCTCTCCTTTGTGTGGTGGTTTATGGAAGGGCGGATATCTCGTATGTGTGGTGGTTTATGGAAGGACGGATCTCTCCTTTGTGTGGTGTTATATGGAAAGACGGATATCTCGTATGTGTGGTGGTTTATGAAGGACGGAGCTTTCCTTTGTGGGTGGTTTATGGAAAGACGGATCTCATCCTTTGTGTGGCGGTTTATGGAAGGACCGATCACTCCTTTGTGTGGTGGTTTATGGAAGGACGGATTTCTCCTTTGTATGGTGTTCAGTGGAAGGACGGATCTCTCCTTTTTGTGGTGTTTTTTATGGAAGGACGGATCTCTTCTTTTTGTGTGGTGTTTTATGGAAAGACGGATCTCTCCTTTGTGTGGTGGTTTATGGAAGGACGGAACACTCCTTTGTGTGGTGGTTTATGGGAAGGACGGATCTCTCCTTTTTGTGGTGTTTTATGGAAAGACGGATCTCTCCTTTGTGTGGTGGTTTATGGAAGGACGGAACACTCCTTTGTGTGGTGGTTTATGGAAGGACGGAGCTCTCCTTTTTGTGGTGGTTTATTATGAAGGACGGAGCTCTCCTTTGTGTGGTGGCTTATGGAAGGACGGATCTCTTCTTTGTGTGGTGGTTTATGGAAGGACGGAGCTCTCCTTTTTTGTGGTGATTTATGGAAGGACGGAGCTCTCAATTGTGTGTTGGTTTATAGAAGGATAGATCTCTCCTTTGTGTGGCGATTTATGGAAGGACGGAGCTCTCCTTTGTGTGGTGTTTTATGGAAAGACGGATCTCTCGTTTGTGTGGTGGTTTATGGGAGGACGGATCTCTTCTTTGTGTGGTGGTTTATGGAATGACGGATCTCTCTTTTGTGTGGTGGTTTATGGAAGGACGGATTATCTCTTTTGTGTGGTGGTTTATGGAAGGACGGATCTCTCTTTTGTGTGGTGGTTTATGGAAGGACGGATATCTCTTTTGTGTGGTGGTTTATGGAAGGACGGATCTCTTCTTTGTGTGGTGTTTTGTGGAAAGACGGATCTCTCGTTTGTGTGGTGGTTTATGGAAGGACGGAGCTTTCCTTTGTGTGGTGGTTTATGGAAGGACGGAGCTCTCGTTTGTGTGGTGGTTTATGGAAGGACGGAGCTCTCAATTGTGTGGCGGTTTATGGAAGGACGGAGCTCTCCTTTTTGTGGTGGTTTATGGAAGGACGGATCTCTCCTTTGTGTGGTGTTTTTTTTATGGAAGGACGGATCTCTCCTTTGTGTGGTGGTTTATGGAAGGACAGATCTCTCGTTTGTGTGGTGTTTTATGGAAAGACGGATCTCTCGTTTGTGTGGTGGTTTATGGAAGGACGGAGCTTTTCCTTTGTGTGGTGGTTTGTGGAAGGACGGATCTCATCCTTTGTGTGGTGGTTTACGGAAGGACGGATTCACAAGGGGAGTATTGCGCATGTTAATGTCTGTACTGTTTTTATTGTTTTGTCGCTGAGGTAGGCATATTGCCGAAAATTTCTTGTCTTGTTTTATGTCGTGCATTAAAACTGCGTTACTTCACACTTCGTTTTGTGTGCTCTTCCGCTTTTTTTTTTCGTCGTAATTCAATGACCATCTCCCAAGTCCGTGTCTCGGTTCCAAGAAATTACTTGTTCACGTCCAGCTTGTCACAGTCATACTTGACGTCATGGGACTCCCACTGTGAGTCAGCCAAACAACACCAGTGCATTTCAACCTTCAGTTATCATGGGACTCCCTCTGTGAGTCGGCCAGACAACACCAGTGCATTTCAACCTTCAGTTGTCATGGGACTCCCTCTGTGAGTCGGCCAACAACGCCAGTGTATTTCAACCTTCAGTTATCATGGGACTCCCTCTGTGAGTCGGCCAACAACGCCAGTGTATTTCAACCTTCAGTTATCATGGGACCCCCTCTGTGAGTCGGCCAGACAACGCCAGTGCATTTCAACCTTCAATTATTTCAACCCTCTTATTTCAACCCTCTTTTTGACGTATAGTAAGTACACATGTATTTGGAACTTAAAATCTTTGTTAAAGGAAAGTTTTTGGTTGTTTTTTTTTTGCTTTGTATTAATTTTCTTTCCCTGTTTATGGGTATTTTATTTCTGTGGTAGTGGGAGGATGATGATTAATTATCTTTATTTCTTCTCTCTCTTTCTTTTCTTGGGTTCTTTTATGATCACCATGCTTGTATCACCACAGTCTCTCTCTCTCTCTCTCTCTCTCCTCTCTCTCTCTCTCTGCTTTTCTGTCCTGAGCGGTTTGAGAACGATACTGATTCATCCGGTATCCAGAGGGTCCCATGTGACAATACTTAAGGAAGAGGCATGCTTGTCTGTCTGCAGCTTGCTGCACTACACAACATGTCCCTAAAGCCATGTTGTGAGGACGTTGACACGCCCATCTCTCTGTCTGACTGCCTGTTGTACTCACTCACACGCAGAAAAGCTGTTCACTGAGAACTTGCCTCTGCCTCCAAACATAATTATCGTCTTTCTGTCTGGTTATCAGTCAGTTGTAAACTTTTCTGGTTGGGTGAAAAGTTGTTTCTCTCTTCAGAGTATCTGCCTATCTATGTGTTACATTCTCTGTGACAAAAACATATATGTATTACCAAATATTCATCTCTCTTCTTTTATTCCTGTATGTCTGTCTGCTCGTTTGAATGTCTTGTGTTTGTGCTCTCCTTCTGTCAGTTGTAAACTTTTTCTGTTTGGGAAAAAGTGTCTTCTGTCTCCACCTTGCTGCCTATCTGCATACTATATAAGCGGTAACTGAAAAAAATACTACTTAGTGTTTCAGTTGTCTTCTTTCAGTCCTGTTCGTCTGTCTAGATGTCTTATGTATGCACTATGAAAAGCTGTATTCACTAATCTCTCCCTTCTCCCTTCTCATACCAGTGTGTCTCACTGGCTGTCCCTCACTGTCTGCCGCTTGTACACAGCCTTTAAATATGAGGGAAAAAAGAAACTTTATCATCCGCTTCCCTCTGTCTCCTCTTGTCTGTCTTGTATAACCTTTAACGGAAAAAGCCATTTTTAGTCGCCCCTTCTGTCTCTTCCTGTCTGTCTGTTTTTCTCTTCCTGTCTGTCTCTCCATCTGTCTTTCTTTCTGACTGGTATTTCCTATTAACGAAAAAAAAAATCAGTCGCTCCCGTTTATCTCCTCCTGTCTGTCTGTCTACCTGTGTCTTTTAAACTCTCTAACTCAAAAATCTATTCATAGGTCGCCTCCTACGTCTCTGTCTGTCTGTCTGTCTGTATCCTAAAAGCTCTTTAACTAATAAAGAAGAAAAAAACATTCACTGGTCGTTTCTGTCTGTCTGCTCTGTGCACTTTACATTGCCCACAGGACGTCCGGCCGTTTCCGCCATTGCCGTGGCAATGCAGACAGTGTATGCTGGCACCTCATGCTACTTTTTTCAATGATGTCAAAACACGTGTCGCCGACACACTGTCATATCAGTTATAGCAATGGAAAATAGTCATGCACAGTGCGTGCTTTGGAAAATGATTGTAAAGCTATTCTTCTTCTTTCTGTTTATTGATTTTTCTTTGCCTGAATGCTTGTGGCATTACCAGAGGAGCGGGCGCGCTCGGACACACTAACAAAAAGAAATGAAAAGTTTGGTCTGTCATGCAACAAATGTCTGCGGTCCATTGAAAATGGATGAATCCAGGACAAGCTATGTTCATGGTGTTCTGTTCAGTGCTGTAAAGAAACGACATAGATCTCATGGAATAATAATTAGAGAGACACGCACGCACACTCGGACGAACTCACACACACACACACACACACACACACACACACACACACACACACACACACACACACACACACACACACACACTCGTGTGCGCGCGCGCATGCACTCACGCACGCACGCACAGAAAGAGTGAGAGAGAGAGAGAGAGAGAGAGAGAGAGAGAGAGGGAGAGAGAGAGAGAGACAGACAGACAGACAGACAGA
>JADBJO010001486.1:0-5000 GCA_016801955.1 Conus betulinus | reverse complement strand
AGTGTGTTATGCCCAGTCACAGTGTAGACAGCAGTGTGTTAGATGCAGTCACAGTGTAGACAGCAGTGTGTTATGCCCTGTCACAGTGTAGACAGCAGCGTGTTATGCGCAGACACAGTGTAGACAGCAGTGTGTTATACCCAGTCACAGTGTAGACAGCAGTGTGTTTTTTGCGCAATCACAGTGTAGACAGCAGTGTGTTATACCCAGTCACAGTGTAGACACAGGTAGCAGTGTGTTTATACCCAGTCACAGTGTAGACAGCAGTGTGTTATACCCAGTCACAGTGTAGACAGCAGTGTGTTATGCGCAGTCACAGTGTAGACAGCAGTGTGTTATGCGCAGTCACAATGTAGACAGCAGTGTGTATGCGCACAGTGTAGACAGCAGTGTGTTCTGTGCAGTCACAGTGTAGACAGCAGTGTGTTATGCGCAGTCACAGTGGTACCAAGTCAGCCGTCAGCCCTAAAGTGGGTTCATCCAGGGGGCAGGAGATGACGGACGTCAGCAGGTCCTCACACTACTCCGGCCTGACCTTTGTCTCTAGTCCTGGGTCCGTTTGAAAACCCTCAATGTTGGTGACGTCAGCCCTAGCAGTGAACTCCGCTGTGTTTTTGACGCTATGACGCAGTAGTTGGGCTGTGGTTTCAGGATGGGAGGCCACGGGTTTACACCCCACCACTTCAGAGGCAGTGCACCCACACCGCTCATTCCGACACCCCGTCCACAGCCACAGCCGGTCAGGCCCGCCGCAGCCCCGGCACCGACAATCCACAGGGCGGAGTCAATGTCAAGTCGTCAAGAGGCAACCCACCGGAGGAGACACTGCACTGCTGCCGAGTCACTTCGGTGGTGTTCAGTGGCGCCTGTTCTGATCTAACATACGCAGGACACCACCTACTAAGCCCCCTACTGACGACAATATTGCTTAGTCGCGGAGCCGGCGTGTGAGTGAGCTCTCCCTCCGGAGGGCGCCACCACGTCCGTCCAACGACAGCCCCCATGGACTCGCCGATACCGGTGACCCCGACGGAACCAAACCAAGGCCACAGACGTGGAGAAGACATCGAAATTGAGGTCACCATGAGAGCAGGGCATGAAGGGCCACAGAACTTTGGACATTTTTTTTTTTTTTTTTTTTAATGCTGATCGATGAGAATGAGGATGATTAAGATGATGCTACGGATTTCCATTTCGGTCTGAGACTACATGACAGGGCTGTACTCTACGCTTCCTTTCATAATATATCCCGGCGTCAACCAGGCCCGAGAGATACAGGCACACCTGCAGTGTTGGTCAGGAAATTTGAGCAAGTGGATGAAACTCGACTGTGTGGTCCCAGTCTTCCCAACTGAGTCCGCAGCAAACTCAACTCTGGGTAGGAGCCGGTCGGGGCAGGAAAAACCACATGCCTCTGATGGGATTCGAACCCACGACCTCCCAGCCGGGAGTCCGCCACTGCTCTGAAACCCAAAGCCAAAACTTCAGTCAAAGAACTCGGGCAAGAGAAAAGGAACTTGCAGACGGATAACAAACTACTTAGATCCGTCCAGACCTGATAGAGTTTTCACCATGTTCCCGAGGCGGCCATAAAGAAGAAACAGTCTTGTGACGTTTGCATACAGGCCACTCCTTCTACACCCATTCTTGTCCTATAAAAGTGGTGCATTTTCATGTCATGTACCAGTCACAGTAAAACATATTCTTTTGGAGTGTCGGGACTTACATGATGTGAGACATAAGTATTTTACAAAAGACTCCATGAAAGCCTTTTTTTCAGAGATGTCCCACCTGATGTGATATTTGATTTTCTAAAAGTGATTAACATTTTTCATCTGATCTAACATTTTACAGAAGAAAGATTTTTAACGAAGTTTCCGGTATGTTTTAAAAGGTGTATTTTTTAAGGGTTGTGTGAATGATTTTTTAATGACTTGTCTTCAGCCCAATGGCAACTTTGATATGGCCTTTTGTGGTCGGCTGGGCTATAAGCAACATTACCGTACCTTACCTATGTCGACTACACAGGACTGTTTTAAGGCTGTCAAACTCACACGGGGAACAAAGATCACATCTCGACAAGATCAGATCCTGAAAAAAATACACACCCTGAAAAAGAAACGACATAAACACTTTACGACACGGTAGTTAAACTGTTTAAGGCACGGAACTCAGCGCCGAGAAGACCAAGTGGATATATGTGTCCACGGTTAGACGCTAGCATCTGTTCCACAATTCACTGACCTGGGTTCCATCATCAGCAGTGAGGATCCACGTCACAGATCCTCTGAAGGCCAACACAGACAACCACCTCACTGTCGATTACAACATGTATGGAATGATAAGAACATCTTCATGATTAGGCTCCTGCGTGCGCTGGTATCTTCCATCTTCCTTTACACACGTGAGGCGTGGACCCTTACAGCAGATCTGGAAGGGAGAATCCAAGCCATTGAAATGAAAAGTTTCCGCCAAATACTAAACATCAGATACACTGATCACATCACCAGTAAAACTAGTGTGTCAAACCATCAGATAGCTTATAGCACCCCACGAAGATCTACTGAAATCAGAAAGGAAAAGAAAACTTCGTTGATGTAGACATGTATCAAGATCCAATAGCCTAGCTGAAACAATCTTTCAGAGGACTTTTGAAGGAGGGAGATGGGGGCAGGCATGGAGGGGGGGGGGGGGGGGGGGGGGGACGAAGGGACTGACAACATTGCAGGATGGACATGGTAGACATTTACAGAGATCCAGGCCTTGGCGCACACCAAACAGAAATGGAGAACCTTTATGACCTGTTCCACAGTGTGACCCCCAGTGACTCCCCACAGAGAGGGGCAGGATAAGCTATTGACATCTTTAGAACCAAGACCTTTGGCCCGTTCTGGGACTCGACAGACATTTATCAAAATCTGTTGAATGCAGAGTTTAAAAAGGCATACTAAAAACAGTTGAATGCAGAGTTTAAAAAGGCATACTAAAACAATGTAAAAAGATATACGTGAGACAAAAAAGCCCAATGGACACACAGACATTGCAGAATGGACAATTAGTATCCACCGTTGACGGTGTGTGTAAAATCTGTTGCCAGGTTACAGCAAAGAAAAAACTAGATTGTCATGAATTTGACGAAAGTAACTGTAAAAGATCTTCCAGAGCAAAAAAACACCAGACCAGTGAAGGGCAATAAGCACAGTTTGTTTAAGGAGGCGCAGTGAAAAAGAGTGACAGAAAAGAGAACGGCACAGGCACAGAACTGACGGAGAGTGGGGGAGCTGCTTGTACTGAAAGGGGCCCCCGACATCCCCACTGGAATGTTTCCACAGAAAACTGGGTGGGGCTGTGGCGGAAGTAGAATGAGCGGCGTGGGGAAAAACTGCCAGTGAGAGCTTGCGGAATGTGAGTCTGAAAGAATTTATCATAGTGACACTTCCTCCCACTGGAAAAGCAAAATTTGCCATCACGGCATCCTACAAATTTTTGGCTTTTGAAAAAAAAATATTTGTCAGTGCGTCTGAAGGATTGATTGAAGGCAATCCTAAGCTAATGAATCGCCAGTGTTACGCTGGTCCGACTTGTTCCAGGACATTTATACACAATAGTAAGTGCAGGAGTTTTTCCCAGTGTGTCGTCGTTGTGTGGTCTGTTCTCCAATCGTTTCTTCATCATCGTTGTCACAATCCATTCGGTTTCACTTGTTGTCTGACCCCTCTCTGCCGGGCACTCGCTTATCTTACAGAATATCTATTCCATCATTCTCTCTATCTCTCTCTCTCTCTCTCTCTCTCTCTCTCTGTCTGTCTCTTTCTCCCTCTGTGTTTTGCGCGCGCGCGCGAGCGTAAGTGTGTGTGTGTGTGTGTGTGTGTGTGTGTGTGTGTGTGTGTGTGTGTGTGTGTGGTTGGATGGGTGTGTGTGTGTGTGTGCATATGTATTTGTGTTTGCATGTGCTTGCGTGCATGAGAGAGAGAGAGAGAGAGAGAGAGGGGGGGGGGGGGGGCAAAATACTGGATTTTGCGAAAAATGATCGAGAGTCACAAGAAAAGGTGTACTGGGTTATGCGAAAAGGAAGGGAGTTACAAGTAACAACTGGCTGGATTATGCAAAATGAGAGAGAGAGAGAGAGAGAGTTACAAAGAAAAGCTTACTGGATTATGCAAAAGGTACTAGCTAGTTGTAGACCAGAACACGTAGAAAGATGGAGATTTTTTTAGACATACATTTAACATGTCTTCTTCTCCCTCCTCCTCCTTCTCCATTTCCTTCTCCTCCTCTTCCTCTCTCTGAATCGCTTTCTTCCTTTCTTCTTTGGGTCATAAAATAAGTGGAATGACGGCCACTTTCAAATCAGCAAGTTCATCTGCCGTAAGCGCATGTCTGTGTGTTTTCACTTTCCCCCGACTGTATTCATGCTATGAACAAGGTTTTAACTCCCATGCAGCGCATTTCTACTTTCCCCAACTCAGGTCTTGCCAGGAGGGTTGTGCCACAGCCTCAGCAGCACTCTACAGAGTGGCTGCATCGGTGGCCACGAGCAACCAACAAGACAGGAACTCTGCACGTCACGCTTCTTTAATTACAAATATGAACCCAAACGCATGTCTGATTCATGTCGTCCTTCTTCGTGGTGTGCCAAGGATGAGTTACAGCTCATAGTGTGCCAAGGGTGAGATACAGCTCATAGTGTGACTAGGGTGAGATACAGCTCATAGTGTGCCTAGGGAAGAGATACAGCTCATAGTGTGGACTAGGGTGAGATACAGCTGTACTGTGATACAGGTGAGATACAGCTCGTAGTGTGACATGGGTGACACCGTATACAGTCGTAGGGTGACATGGGTGAGATACAGCTCGTAGTGTGACATAGGTGCCTACAGCTCCGTGGGTGACTGGGTGAGATCATTCTCGTTAGTTGGACATAGGGGAGATACCGTCGTAGTAGGACATGGGATGAGTACAGCTGTAGGGTGACCAAGGTTAGATGTACAGATCTGTAA
>JADBJO010001485.1:375000-421330 GCA_016801955.1 Conus betulinus | reverse complement strand
GCATTTCAAATACAAAAACACTTCGTAATAGTCAGGTACATACATAAGGCAAAGAGGGTGGTGGTGGTTGGTGGTGGATTTATGGTGGAGTATGCAAGTACTGGCACATAAGATGGTTGAAGTAATGGTGTTTGAAGGTTGATATGCATTGGCGTTGCTTGGTTGATTCAGGGAGCGAGTTCCATTGACGGGAACCTGAATATGTTAAACTGGATTTGAATAAGTCAATTCTAGGAACAGGGACATGTAGTTTGTGTAGAGTCCTTGAGGAATTTATTGAGAATCTGTGAACTAATGTTGAGGGTGCCTTCCCAGACACAATCTTATGCATTATGATCCCTTTGTTGTATTCTAATCTCAGACTTAAGGGGGAAACTTGAATCTTTTTATAGTCCGAGTCCAAGACTACTGCTTTTTTTTAGGACTAATTTGAGAGCTCGCTTGTGTGTAGGCTTAACAATGGTTTGAGGGGGTGTTAGCGCTAGCACAGTCCCATAGAGTAGATCCAGTCTATGTATGATTGAATATGAGACTGGAAAAAGAGCTTGCGTGAATGCAGGTCGAGGAAGCGTTTGATTTTGGAGAGTTGATAAATTTTCTGTGAAACTTTTTTGCATAGTGAGGTTATGTGAGCTTGCCAACTCATATTATTATCAATTGTTATTCCTAGCACTTTGAGGTCTTTAACCTGTTCAACGGGTTCATTTTTTAAGATGTACAGGAGGAAACTTAATAGTTAGATTTTGTCTTTTTTGCCTGGTTGTGATGAGCATGGATTTAGTTTTTTTGGAGGGTGAAGCGACATGTGATTTTAGTTCAGTCCATTTGACGAGGTCATTCGCACTTTCTTGTAAAGTTTGTGCAAGAACAGTAACATCAGAATGATTTGTATGTATTGTTGTATCATCAGCAAAGAGTTCACAGGTGGATGTGATATGGAGAGGTAAATCATTGATGTAAATTGTGAACAGTAAGGGACCCAGGATAGAGCCTTGTGGTACGCCATAGGAAAGTGTTTGAAATGAAGAGTAAGTTGTATTAATTTTTACACACATTGTTGTCTATTTGTGAGATATGAGTGAAAAAAAGCGTAAGAGTTTTTGTGGATAAGCCATACAATTTTAATTTTCTAAGAAGAAGGTTATGGTCTATTACATCAAATGCTTTTTTTTTTTTCAATGAATAGGACACCACAATATCTGTTGTTGTTAATGCTATTTAGCCAGTCATCAACCAGGTTGATTAGGGCTGAGTGGCATGAATGGTTGTGTCGAAACCCGGACTGTCTTGGATGAAGCAAGTGGTATGTATTTAGATGGTGTAATGTGTGTTTGTGTATGTGTTTTTTTCAAAGGTTTGGAAATAGTGGAAATGATTGAGATTGGTCTGTAGTTTGCAGGGTCTGAGCTGTCACCTGCTTTGTAGATAGGTATGACTTTCGCCTTTTTGAAACTGTCGGGAAAATGATTTTTGTCGATGCATAATTGAAGACGTATGTTAACGTATCTGTAATTGCTGGAGCTGATAGTTTGAGGATTTTGCCGTCTAGGCCATCCACCCCGCAGGTACCTGACTGTTTTAGGTGTGTTAGGTAGTGTGATAAACTTCAAAAACTGTTATTGGTGGAATATAAAGTTCAGACTTGATGTTTTTATCTTGGCAATATTGTTTCAGTTTTTTGTAGGTCGTTTGATCTGGATGAATCTGTCGTGACAATTTTATTGGCAATAGTACAAAAGTGGGTGTTCAGCTGTTCGACAGAGATGTCTTTAATTACAGTTGATTTTGAAGATTGATTGTTTGTAAGCTCGTTAATAGCTCTCCATAGCAATTTTGGGTTCTGGTTTGACGATATTAGTTCTCGATAATATTTCATTTTTTTTCTGCGCTTCTGTGAATTTATTGCATTTCTCAGTTTTCTAGATTCCTCTTCATAGCCATGTTGTTTAAGCATATCTCTAAGGTAACCTGCCTCCTGTAACTCTTTAGTGTACCATGCCGGCTTAGGATCATGTCGCACTCTAATCGTTTTTTTTAGAGGAGCGTGTTTATCATAAATTTCAGTAAATGTTTTGATCCAAAATTCTACTGCAAGATCTGGATTAGTTATGTTGAAAACTGAAGAGAGATTTGAGTTGAGCAAGTCATGTAGAAAGTCTTGGTTGTTAAAAGCTTGTAAAGCAACGGTAGGTCATTGTCTTGTGTCCCGTTTTGGGAATTTTTTACTCCTTTTTTTTTTGACCATGTGACACAAACTGGATAATGATCGCTACAGTTTAGAACAGGGACGCAGACTTCTGTTATGTTAGTTTTATCTGAAACATAAATATGGTCGATAAGTGTCTTGGAGTTTGGTGTATTCTCGTTGGAGATTCGATGAGCTGATGCAGATTGAATAGACTGAATGCTTGGGTCCATTGGTTTTGTACTTTCAAAAGGTCTATGTTAAAGTCTCCAAGTAAAATGATTTCCTTGGATTCAAGCGAGACTGCATCCATCATCGTAATAAATTTGTCGACCCAGTTTATTCTTTCAGATGGGTTCCTGTAACAGAAACCAACCAAAATAGGAGGGTTTCTTTTCAGCTTAACTTCTATCCAAACACATTCTACACCGTTATTTTCTAGGTGTAGAAGTCGTTTGAAGCTGAGGGTTTGATGTAGATAAGAAGACCCCCGTCTCTTTCGCAAGTGTAGGATCTTTCCGGATTGTGTTGTATCCTGGAATAGTTACATCATTGTCGCTAATGTGTGCAGCTAATCTGGATTCAGAGAGTCCTAAGATATGAAAAAAGTTTATCATGATTCCAAATCAGTGTTGATGTATCTGATGTCTTGTTAACTGCATGTTGGATATTAAGGTGACAGATTCGGAGTCCTTCTTTGCATGGCCATGCAGACTGGTTCTTGCTCATTTCTAGTTGTGTGCTGATGTGATGATAAGAGGAGATGACGATTTTTTTGCACGTTAATCGACGTTAAGTTTTGTGTAATCAAGGAACACAATAAAAATTACATAAAAGGGAGAGAAACGGGGGGCTAGTTTACACACCGTAACAACTTTAGTAAACTAGAAGCGTATGAAAAGCCACAAAAAAAGGGGGAAAAAAAAAAGCCCAATATACAAAGAAAAAAATCTTCACAGTAAATGTCCGTAGGCTCCTTGGCCAGATGTATACTTTATGGGTACACCTTTCTGAAATAAAAATATACACTCCCTCACAAAGGAAGCACTTCTACAGTAGAGTTACAGTTAAGGGGACAGAATATGAGGAGAAATAAAGTAAAATGAAACTTAAGACAAAAAAAAAAGCAAAGAACCAACAACTTAAAATGAAAACAAGTGGGAAAAAAAAAAAAAAAAAAAAAAAAAAAAAAAAAAAAAAACACAACACAAAGCAAACAAGGAAAAAAAACACACACACACACTAATACGCAAGTCACGTAGCCGCACAGTGCACTTGTAAAGTTCTACGAGCTGGCAATGCACAATATTGCCTTGCTCGCAGTAAACAGCAGTTTTTTTTTTACTGAGTTTGTTGCTGCAGAGGCTTTGTTCAGTCTCTTTTCTGTACGGCACACAGTCTTGTATTTTACGAAGTCTTCTGTATATACGTTGTTTTAGTCCACTTCACTTATCATAAAATCAGCACTGCCGGCACAGGGTGAAAGTACACATACCCGTGCGCGCGCGCGCGCGCGCGCACACACACACACACACACACACAATTAACTCTTAGCTCAACCTCCCTCCCCAACAACATCCACTCACTCAAGCACAAACTGCTACCCTTCGTAAAAATTTAGTCCGTGCCCTATAATAGCGTATACTATTAAAGCATTTATGCTCGCTCGCACATACGCAAACTGGAACCTGCAATCAGAAGTGTGGGGGAAGCATGGAGTGCTGGGGAGGTACGAAGAATGGCCAGTACCACGGATGATGAGAAGGTGAAAGGGTCCGTGGAAGGTAACTGAAGGGTGGAGGGATAGGCAGGGGCGGGGGGGGGGACAGATCTATTGAACCAGGGAGGCGGGGGGGGGGGGGGGGGCACACTCGCCTGGCGGCACACACAGCGGACGGTCACTTTGGCTGGCTGGGAGACGGGTGACTGGACCAGTACTGTTGTCACTGCCCGTACACACATCTGGCCGGCGGGGTTTTGGAGGGGCTTGCTGGGGGGGGGGAGGGGTGCAGTAGGGACGGGTGATGTGTCAATAGTTTGGGTGTTATTTGGGCGGCAGAGCGAGAGGAGGCTGGCTGTACATTCTTTTGGTCACTCTGTGTACGCACAAGCGAGCTGGATGTCTGGAGGGGCTTCCTGGAGGGGGGAGGGGGGAGACGAATGAGAAGTGCGTAAATCGGACGGAAGGTTTGGGAATTCTGAGAGGGTGAATGGGGGAGGGAGGAGAGGGGATCTGGGGCGTCGTGTGCTGTTGGTAACACGAGACATGTGGCATGTAGGGGTGGGTAGGAGGGCCTGTCGTCTAGGGGGGAAGAGGTTTTGTGTCACACGTTCCACTCCCTTCCTGCTGGGTTGTGTCGAGTTGTAGTACAACGCCAGTCTCGGGGCGCCGCGCTGTGTGGTGAAGGTGGCACAATGGCTGATAAATTTAATGCCCATTGCTGAACAGGCCTCCTGAGGTTGTCGTTGCTGGGGCGGATGATGGTGTTCAGAGGATGCCGCCCTCTCGCGCCGGGATAATTGCAGAGGCCTGTAGTTGGGCTTTGGGGAAAAACTCGGTGGCACTGCACAATAAGCTCTCGCCACTGCTGCGTTGATATTGAACAGCAGCAGGCTTTGATGCTAAGAGCTCGCTGCAGTCACCAGCCCCCACATGGAAGGTAGCCTGCATCACCTTGTGGGTTGGTGTCTGCTTTGCAAGCCATTGAGTCAGGCTGGGGACCGTCAGATTGTCGGCACACTCTAACTGAGCGCTGGCCCTAGGGATATCAATACCTCTCAGGGTGCAGTCACTCAGCAGGATTGTAGAGGTCTGTCTATCAATGGAAACCTTTTGAAGAGGAAGGGGAGGGACACATTGGGGAGATAATTTTTCAGGGAGAGGTGTCTTCTCACAAACAGGTAGTGGTTGGATATGTGAGTTAGAGGGTTTCTCACATTGTGGGGATGAGTTGTCCTGTATTTTGTCAGTGTGAGTTGTGCTAGTAGGGCAGAAGGGGGGGGGGGTGCATCTTGTATGCAGTCAGTCTGCAGTGAGAGCAGGGGGTGTGTTTTGTGTCTGGGGAGGATGGAGAGGTTGCTTTTGTGTTGGGTGGCGGAGGAGTTTGAATGTGATTTACATTTAGATTTTTTTTATTGGTTGTTATGTTTTTGCGAGAGGATGATTTGTCATTGTCAGATGAAGACATGTGACTGAGTTGGGTATAGGGGGCGAGCTCTATTTTGAAGGTCTGTCTGGTTTCATGTAGTGTTGATCTGAGGGCAGAGATTTCGTCACGGAGGGACTGAGTGATCCTAAGGAATTCTTCCTTAGACACACAGTCGTCATGACTACAGCTACAATCTGTGGGACTGTTGTCAGTGTTGTGTGTCAGTCCCTTTCACTGAGCTGTCACAATCGTCTGTGTCGTTTGACGTAGTCACTGTGGTTTTGTTGTCAGTTGTCACACAGCTTTTGCTCAAGGGGCCATTAGCCTCTAGTGATTTGTCTGAGCAGTTGCTGGGTGGTTGTCATCATCTGTCACTGATTTGTTGTCGTCTTCCCTAGTGTAGTCTTTGGTGTTGGTGTGCTATCTTCAGAATGATTGTCAATGTTATCTGTTAGGGTTACACTGTCTGTTGTGTTAGTGAAAGGGGTTCTAATGTTTGTATTGTCTACTGCTGGTGTAATATCATGAAAGGGAAAAGGGATGGAGGCGATGTCGTTTTCTGTCACAAGGAGGATGGATGGTGATGCAGGGCGAGTCACTAAACAGTCATGGGGGGGGGGGGGGGGGGGGGGGGGGAGAGAAGGGGGGTCGTGGTGTGTGGGATTGACATGGGGAACACAACACAGGGCGTTGGAAGAATTGCAGGGCGTGGAGACGGTGCAGAACAGTCTTGCTTCTTCTGAAGGGGGCAGCTCACATTCCAGCTCAACTGATGCTGTGTAGGCGTGTGTGCCTGAGCGGTGAGAGCTGCACAGCGCTTCTGCCGGTGTTCGCTACACACTGTAGCGACAGGGAGTGCTGAGGAGACTGGTCGGTCGTGTGTTGATGCTGGCGCCGTGGTAAGCGTGTGTGTACAATGGCACGCAGTGTTTTGAATTCGTCGTTGACCCAGTCTTCACAAGCCCGGCCCTGAACTAGGATTTTGTTGGTTGTGTAATAAACATGGATCTTAAGAAGTTTTTTGTTTGAGTTTGATCTTAGCCGTAATTCAAGTGTTGACTGGAATAGGTCTGGTGGTAGTCTAGTGCAGTTAGTGGGTGAACTAATGTTGTGAATTTTGTGGTCTCTGATGTGTAGTCAATCCATGAGCTGTTGATGTCGGTTGGTTTGTAAGCTCCAACGTATCTGAAATAATGTGTATCTCCAATGAGGCATTGAATGTGGATGTGTGTCAAATGTTTTCTGGATGGGGTCCATGGTATGAGTGATACGCTCGAGAAAATGTTCCCCGAGCGTCGCTCCTTTGTCCTGAGTCATGGATCGCGTGATAGGACCCATGACTGCAACTGTAACAATCCACGTGACATGCTATACACAATCCACGCGAAACACAATCCACGCGAATGTTTGAATGCACACACAATCACATCACGCACTGACTTGGAGAATTTAGAAAAGAACGTGTACTGTCAAGAATCCGTCATATTTTCCTTGCATTGCCACATAACTTTAACTGAAGGGGAAAACTAGGGCATGATGCCGGCTTGCTTCACATCACGCTACATGTCGGTACACAAGACACAATCGACGTGAATCGTGTTTTCATTATTGGACACGGTGACTTTGGAAAACAAAGTGTATGAGGCATAGTCTGTCTGGACCACGATGATTATGGTCGTCATTGCGATTCTAGAGCATAGTTCCTTTTCTTTCCGTATATGCCCTTTGTCCACATCAGTGCACAAATTCTTTGTCAATATACCAATCCCATAATTCATTTGCTGGGTCACACGTCTTGTTCTTTCTCTTCAGACCACTCCCGTTATGTTCTTGTTGGGTTACACATCCTGTTCTTTTTCTAAAGAACATTCCCATGACTACTCTCTGAATCAAACCACATACTCTTCCTCATCAGAGCATTTTGATCATTTACTTGCTGAGTAAAAATCACTTACTCTTTTTCCACGGACCACGCTAGGGTCTTAAGTGTGGGCCAGATAATGTGTTCTTTCCCCCACATACCACTGTGGCGTCTTACATGCAAGTCCGATTACGTTATTCTTTTTCTCTCCCCAGGCCATTCTCGTATCTTTTCTGTGGATAACATACCGTGTGCTTTTGTTACAGACCACTCTCGTGATTCATTTTCTGTCACGTCGTTTTTTTTCTCTCTTTTTTTTTTTTCTTCTTTTTTCTTTTTTCTTTGATTTACAGGTTCTCTATCACTCACATCTCTAACAAATCCAAGCTGAGGCTTATATCAAAGACCTCTGGCAAGAGGAATGAAACTCGTAGACGTATAACAAACACTTTCAAACTTTCAAGAATGTTAAACCGTGTGCAGCCATGAAGAAGAAAACAGTGTTATGCCATTTGCACACTGTCTGCTCCTTCTGTACCCATTCATATCTTCTACAAAGCGAAGTTTCGCGGTGCATCCCATGTGATGTATCACTCACAATAAAATATGTGCTTATGGAGTGTTGGGACTTCCATGATGTCTGACATAAACCCTGTACAGCAGACTTCATAAAGATCTCGTTCAGAGATGTCCCACTTGATGTCATGTCCAGCAGACTTCATAAAGATCTCGTTCAGAGATGTCCCACTTGATGTCATGTACAGCAGTCTTCATAAAGATCTCGTTCAGAGATGTCCCACTTGATGTCATTTGAGCTTCGGAAAGAGGTCAACATTCTTTATCTGTTCTAAGATTTCAGGAAGATTGGTTTTTAACGAAATTCAGGCGTGATTTTAGAAAAATCTGTTTTAATGAGTTGTGTCTGTCAGCAAAAATAGAAAAAAATATCCTCTTAGAGGTTTAATCAAAACACCGGCGTTTTTTTTTTTTCCCCGTCCCCCCCCCCCCCCCCCCCCCCCCCCCCCCCCCCATAGAAAATCTGTTTTTAAGAGGTGTGCGGTTTTTTTTTCTTTTTTTTTTTAATCTGTTTTGAGAGTTGACTTCAAGGAGGTGACAACTCTGCTATGACTGTGGCTGACTGGGCTCAAAGCAAGATGAATTGAACAGATTTCTTCAACAATGTCATAGCCCTGATATAACCCTTTGCTGTCGACTGGGCTATAAACAACATACATTGAATTGAACTGTCTATTCTGTGGTATTGAGTGCCCCCTGGAATTGTTCATGTATTTCTGGTTACATTTACATGTTTTTAGTGCTTTTACCTGCTCTCTGTTTTAACGTTAGACCACGAAAAGAACAGAACGGCTTTCCTCTCAGCAGGCCGTACTCTAATCCATCATACGGAAACCAATAATATAGATACAGGTTATCTTTTTTCTTCTTTCAGGATGTGACTTAGTCACGTCAAATGTCTCCTCTGCTGCTGGTAACCATATCACTTTGTACTACCTGTCTCATGTGGGGAGTAAACCGAACAAAATTATCTGACCTGGAAAGTGAAACACTTGACTTGCCAAAGACACGCCACAATACACACACACACACACACACACACACACACACACGAGATCTTGGTGATTGAGAGGGCAGGTGTTCTCTTTGGCTCGGACTTTTCCCAAACAGGAGGTAAACACTGGCCCATGTGTATCAATCAGCTAGCCCTGCGTGGAGACAGAAGGTGTGTGTGTGTGTGTGTGTGTGTCTGTGTGTGTGTGCGTGCGTGCGTGCGTGCGTGCGTGCGTGTATGTGTGTGTGTGTGTGTGTGTGTGTGTGTGTGTGTGTGTGTGTGTGTGAGAGAGAGAGAGAGAGAGAGAGAGAGAGAGAGAGAGAGTGTGTGTGTGTGTGTGTGTGTGTGTGTGATGACAGGCAGTTCCCCGGCTGGCCAAGGTAACCCCTGTAGTGCTCTACTCTCTGTCCCAGGTCCCCAGTTGGTTGCTGGTTGTTGTATATTTCTCCCAAGGTCTGGAAAGTGTGAAGACACACGTTTCTTGACCCGGGCACCTTAGATGGACTCTATGGTCTGTGGATAAAGGAAGGACGAAGTCTAAATTAATACAATGCGACTGCTACTCTCCCCTCCCCCCGACCCCCCTCCCCTCCAACACAGAAGGCTGAAAAAATGCACAAAGATAACATGATCATCAGGAGGACGACGACCCAGATTACGATGCGAGGATCAGAAGAGTCGCTGGTTTTGATACTTGTGGGCGATGCTGATAGGGTCAAACATTTGTCGCCGCTCAGCCCATTCGCAATGCAGAAAGGCTTCCAAGTTCTGTTGGGTAATCCCAAGTTCATTGGAAGGCTGAGGAACGGGTCATTCCTAGTAGAATGCTGCTCTTAGAGCTCATGACGGCTTATATACTTGTGGATCAAGAACTTTGCCTCACAAACAGTTGAATTCATCCGAGTGGTCATACAGTGTCCAGAGCTGAAAGGAGTCTCTGAGGCCACAATCAAGTCCGAGCTGTCTCCGCAAGAAGTAATGGAGGTGCATCGAGTCACAATCAAGAATGGAACAGAAAGAGCGCCCACAAACACCCTCTTTCTGACCTGCACTCCTAAACTACCACAGATAGTGAAGGTGGGCTACTTGAATATCAGATTCGATATTTACGCTCCGTCGCCGATGAGATGTTTCAGGCGCCAGTAGTTTGGACATGTGCGGTACCGATGCTCTCTGGAGGAGATTTGTGGCATTAACTGCCAGCCAAATAAAGATAAAAAGTTTTTAAAAACAAAAACCCTTTCTAAAAAAAAAAAAAATAAAATAATAATAAAAAAAAAGAAAAAGGTGATTGGTGGTCATTCCAAGTAAGGTGCATTCCACTCGCCTGCGGTAAAAAAAAAAATCGGACTGTGTTTGTCTCCTGTTAGACGTATGCTTTCTATCTTTAAAAATCGCTTCCAGCATTGCCTAAATCATGAAAAGACACATCTGCTGATAAATCTGTCACTCCTCCCGTATAATCTAGCGCCGTCAGTGGAGGCGTAAAATCTACTGCCTCCCAGTTTCTCTTGCAACCCAGAAAGTCTGCTACTGAGTAACCTGGGAAAACAACATCCTCCCAAATCCTCCCGGTCTCGCTCCACTGGGACGAACAGGACCAGAAAAAAACACTTCCTGCTTCCCCCAAAGGGCCTGGAGCCCTTCAAAAACTTGCAGACAAACAATGTGTGAAGGTGATCGAGGTGGATGGGCTTCGTCTGCCCCTGGAATCTCCACAGGAAAAAAAGTCAGGAGAAAATAACTCCCCGATCCATCCCCCAAAACATAACTGGTTTTTCACAAGAAATCCTTTTCTCTACAGTCGGATTATGAAAACACAGAGATGGAATAAGATGCACCACCGCCGACATTTTCTTGTCATAATGCAGTCAACAATATCTCATTGAAAAATCCGGAGTCTACATCCAAATTTCGAGGAGTTACAACTCCTTTGTAAGAACCTCAAAATTGTCGTGAAGATTTTCACTCTTTCCGGCTCTAACGTACTCTAAAAACCAACACAACCCATTGCAGAAAAACGAAAGGTAGGATTCTCGTTACTCTTCTGCAAATCTCTTTTGTTCAGCCCTTTCAATTTTCATTCTTCTCTTCAAGCTTTAGGCGCAAGAATCATTTGCACAAAACAGCAACAGTGTTATTTTGTTTTTAGTTACCTCCATCTGTAGCTGTTAGTCAACAAGAGCTGGTCTGCTTGACTCATGAACTCCTGAGACTTTTTCTGCTGTTAGGAAATTTCAATGGGCACAGTTTTCTTCGGGATAGTACGGATACTTCATCCGTGGACTCCTTCTTGAAGCTGTCGTTTAAGAATTGAATCTGTGTTGTCTGAATGGTGGGTCTCCAATATACCTCCGTTCTTCCACTGGTACACTTTCGTATTCATATTTGTGGATACTGGCCCATCACCCGCTAGTGCTGGACCATGCCGTCACCCGCTAGTGCTGGACCATGACTGGTGTGCTCATGACAGTCTATACGGAAGTGACCACTTTCCTATTGTACTGAATTGCAAAGCTACCGAAAGTTGCCCTTTGCCTGAACATTTCAGCTACCCTTAAAGTAAACCGGGACTTTTTTGCAGGAAGTATCTCAAAAGAACTGATCGGGACCCTGCAGAAAGCCTGAGAGACACACTCATGAAATGTGTAAAGGCAGTATTCCAACTTCATCTTATAATCATCTAATGCTTAAAACACCTCGGTGCGACTCTGACTGCCAACACATTATAAATAAATGTAAATGGTCTCAAAGTTGCTTGTATAGCAGACCATCAGCAGCCAACACTCAGGCCCATTATAAACTGTCAGCCAAATATATAATCTCAAATTACGTAAACGTCAGTCTTGGATGAATATCTGTTCTCAGCTGACTTCAAAAACATTAAAGAAAAATATCTGACAATTCATCAAGAAAATCAAAGGGAAAAAACACCAACCCTTTTATTCATCATCTAAATTGCAGACGTTCTGATCACAAGTTAACAATCTATTGCAAATCTTTTGACCTTCACTGTTGAACAAAACTCATCCTCCACAGCTAAATCTACTTAAAAACAATCAAACAAACGACAGAAAGAAAAGCATCCATGTAATTTTTCCTCTGATAACACTGAAGTCTATAATCAGCCAATTTTAATTAATGAACTGAAATCAGTTCTGCAAATCTGTAGTGATTCTGCTTCTGGCCTTGATGACATCAATTACCAAATTTTGAATATCTGCTGGAAAGCTGTCATCAAACTATTTTTTAAAGTATAAGATCATATCTGATCATATCTGGTCTACAGGGTACGTTCTACCCTTCTGGCGGAAAGCCCTCATCATTCCTATTCCTAAGCTCGGAAAGACTTGCCCAAGACGTTGGAAGACTTGCCCAGCCGTTCGAGTTATCCAGTTGCTCTGACCAGATGATTTTGCAAACAAGTGGAAAAGATTGTCAACTCTCGTCTATGCGAAAGTTGGAAACTGATGGCTTTTGGCCAGAGAATAGCAGCGTTTCCGGCAGTGCCATTCTACCGTTGACTATTAATCCCATCTCGAAATCACCATCTGCAACGTCTCCATTAATAAACAACATGTGGTTGATATCTTTTTTTGTAATCTGGGGACAGCTAACGACACCATCATTAGTCTGGAATTCTTACGGATCTTCATAATCTAGGTTTTCGATGTCATGCCCATCTTTCAATTAACAACTTTCCGGCTAATCGGCAATTCCGAGTCCGGGTTGGCACCATGCTGTCTGACATCCACGAGCAGGAGTTGAGTGTACTTCAGGGGAGCATTCTTTTTCCTGCTCTCTTCAGTATCAAAATTAATAAAATTGCGCTCTACGCAGTTGCATCCACCTATACTAGCGTACAATGGCGACTGCAACTTTGCGGTGATAAGATCAAACAGTAGGCCGAGAAAAACAATTTACTTTTGGGGGCACCAAAACTCAATGTATCCACTTTCACAACTTCGGCAGTACTTTTGCTACCAATATACCAATATTCATCAAGGTAAATCCACCATATCCCACTGAAAGGAAGCCAAATTTCTGGGAGTTATCTTCAATCAAAAATTGAACTTAAAAAAAGTCACCTTGCACCTGGAAACTTCTTATCAGAAAGCAATGAACATTCTGAGGGTCGTGGCACAAACGGCTTGGGGAGCTGATATAAAAACTCTTTTCCACCTTTACAGGTCCCTGGTCCACTCCAAACTTGAATACAGCTGTGTCCTTAAGGTTCTGTCAGACCTTTCTACCTGAAAACCTTAGAATCCATACACCAACAAGGGCCTGCCTCTGTCTGAGTGCATTCCACACCGCCTCTCTTTGCAGTCTCACGCTGAGGCAATCCCTCTCTAACAGTCGCCTTCTCTGAACCCCCAAATCTTGCTTATGACTGTGTTTTTGACCCGAAGTTCCTCAAAGAATTTGAAAATAACCCGAGTTCCACTCCACCTTTGGGAATCCTATTTCCCCCTCATCTACACAGTGCCCACATTGGAGTCGTGTGTGATTCGTCCCAATTACACGACGACCTACTATGGATTTTACTCACCTCGTAGACCTGCTTTTTTTTTTTTTTTTAAATCGATCTTTTTTTCTAAACTTTCATTCTTCCAAAGAATATTCATATTGGCTCCAAATCTGATGAGATGGTCGACCCTAATGCCTCATATAAAGTATCTCCTCAGAAATGTTTTAAACACATCTCCACAGATAGCTCCATTTACATTGCTGAGCTGATAGCCTTGGTTCTGGCTCCTCAAATGGTTTTAACTCAAAACAAACAAAAAAAATCCCCGTTCTCTTGAATTCCCTTTCTGCTTTGGAGACCATTGGTATCTATAATCTAAGGCCCCATAACTGCTCAAATTGTTTGAACTGTACTACACAATTCTGAAATCTGATGGATGCAATATAGTTTTTTTGTTTGGGTCCAAAGTCATGTTGGCATGCGAAGCAATGAAGTGGTAGATCAATTTCCAAGAATATCATAGATAAAGACTTGAGCGGATTCTCTACCTCTCTACCCAATCTGAAACCCAAAGCTCAGGATTATTTCACAGACCTCTGGCAAGAGGAATGGAACTTGTAGATGGATAACAACGACTTCCCAATCCGTCCTGACCTGAAGAAGTTTTTACTGTGTTTCATGGGTGACCGTAAAGAGGGACACTCCTTTTACACCCACACTTACCTTTTAAAAGGTGAAGAAGCTCCGTGGCGCATTCCATATGATGCATATTCCTACAGAGAGTTACGACTTACATCATGTCAGACATAAACACTCTGCAGAGAGTTACGACTTACATCATGTCAGACATAAACACTCTGCAGAGAGTTACGATTTACATCATGTCAGACATAAACAGTCTACAGAGAGTTTCGATTTACATCATGTCAGACATAAACACTCTACAGAGAGTTACGATTTACATCATGTCAGACATAAACACTCTACAGAGAGTTACGATTTACATCATGTCAGACATAAATGTTCTACAGAGAGTTACGATTTACATCATTTCAGACTTAAATACTCTACAGCAAAACTCCATGAAAATCTTGTTCAGAGATATCCAACCTAATGTGATTTTTGAGTTTCTGAAAGACATCAACGTTTTCCATCTGATCTAAGACTCATGGAAGAAACCTTTTTAACAAAATTCCAGCAGATTTAAAACATATGTTTGAACGAGTTCTGTACGTGATTCCAGCGGTTTTGTGTGTGTGTGTGTGTGTGTGTGTGTGTGTGTGTGTTAAAGAAAATATGTTTTAAGTGAATTGTGCCTGTATATATTTTTTGTTCAAATCCGTTTTGAGAGTTTACATCAACAGGGTGATAGCCCTGATGTGGCCCTTTGCGGTCGGCTGGGCTATAAGAAACATTCTCTCTCTCTCTCTCTCTCTCTCTCTCTCTCTCTCTCTCTCTGTGTCTCTTGTTCGGAGACCCCCCCTCCCCCCCATGTGATTTTTGGCTTTGTGACAGAAATAAACATTTTTCATTTGATCTCATCTTATGGAAGAAAATCATATATATATATATATATATATATATATATATATATATATATATATATTCAATTATGAACTTTCTGTCTATTTTTTTAGATAAAGTGCTCAACCAATTCGGGAGCAGTCTAAAAAATGATGATAAAAGTAAAACTTAAAACCCGGGATTACAATTTGTTTCGAGGCATTCTCCTCTCTTCAGATCCCATACCATCCCTTGCTATAGGCCTCAATATATATAGGAGTTGTGAATTGTATTCAGGGAAAAGAAGAAAGAATTGTGTTGCACGTGTTGTGCAAGGGGGGGCTCTACCAGGGTTGTGAAATCTTCTTTGCTAATTGTGCTGCGTGAGGGGCTTTGTTAGGGTTGCTATTTTATATTTACTGACAAAAATTTCCTTTCATGCCTGCAACTGTCTGTCATTTCAACTCTTGTGTTTAGTGTTGCCATACCGGGCTTGCACAAGATTATCCATTTTTTCTGTTGTGCACAAGCTGCATCTCTGGTGCTGCTGTGCTATACGCCGCTGCTCTTTTGACTATTTTCCATGTTATGTTAAAGTCTATATTTGCTGTCTTAAGATACCGTACGTGTTTACTTAATTCCGTTTGGTTTCTATATTTTTCATACTTGAACGATTGCTTATGGTTGCATACCTAGTTTTGAATTTATTTTCAGTAATCCCTATATATGTCTCTTTACTATTACCTGTTGTCACAGTAGCTTGGTATACAAATTGAAATATGAACCTAAGAGCAGCACTGGAAGCAGGAAGAAGAATAGAAAGAGAAAAATAACTTGGTACAACCCACCATATGATGGCAGGGTAAAAAACCAATATTGGCAAATAATTCTTCAAGATACTAAAAGAATCGTTCCATAAAGATCACAAGCTCTTTAAGATATTCAATAGGAACACTATCAAACTATCTTACTCATGTATGCAAACCTTAAGAAAATAATTGACACATCTAACAGAAGGAAAACCAATGCTAAGAATGAGGGTGACAAACGGAAAACTTGCAATTGCGCTACCAAGGAGCAATGCCCTCTGAACAATCAGTGCCTCTCTGACAACATTGCATTGTATACCAAGCTACTGTGACAACAGATAATAGTAAAGAGACATATATAGGCATTACTGAAAATAAATTCAAAACTAGGCATGCCAACCATAAGCAATCGTTCAAGTATGAAAAATACAGAAACCAAACGGAATTAAGTAAACACGTATGGTATCTGTAGACAGCAAATATAGACTATAATCTCTCTCTCTCTCTCTCTCTCTCTCTCTCTCTATATATATATATATATATATATATATATAGAGAGAGAGAGAGAGAGAGAGAGAGAGAGAGAGAGAGAGAGAGAGAGAGAGAGAGAGAGAGAGAGATTGACAAGTACAAATTTTACAACCTGAAATAAAGTCCACAGAATGAGTATTTTCCTGTATGGGGTCACACATATGTTGAAGCTGCAATTCCAACGCCGTAGAATGACGTCGTGCATGATGTTTACGTCACTGTTTTCCTCAAACGTTTCCTCCCGCCCGAACACCAGAGAGGGGTCTACGTGCGCCACGTGCCTCAGGATGAAGTCTGCATCCTGATGGAACGTTTCCAGCTTGCCATAGAAGTCATAATCTATTTGGCACGGTCCGCAAGCAGTGTACTGTCGCTTGAAATGAATGTTGACACTTACGTTCTCTTTGTTGGTGACGTACAGCAGAAATTCGGTAAAATTAACCCCTCGCTGGCATTGCGCTTGCTCTAGTGGTCTTCGAAAGTGTTTTATGATAGAGTTCTGAATCCCCCCGAAAATACAAGGGTTAAATATCTTGTCGATGTACCCAGAGAAGAGCCGATGGTACGGATCACGGACAAACATCACTTTTCTGGACGCCTGAATGAGATCGTCTTTGCTGGACCGGAATCTCTTCTCCCTGAGAGCGGCAAAGCCCCTCACTCTGTGAATAGCAACGCCGGAAAGGTCGAAGACGGTGAGGTTTTCATTGTTGCTGTCGATGATCTTGAAGACTCGTTTCCAGAAGCTGCAGCCGTTCTTTGGGATGTAACAGAAGATAAAATGGCACTCCTCACTCAGAAGAAGGTGCTGTGGACAGGCAAAGAGAACAGGGCAGTTGCAGAAACAGAGCGCAGTTGCTACAGACACAGGACACAGTTATTTGAGAAGCGAAGCTAAAGCTTGAAATACACAATATCTTAGTTACGTCCATCGCATACATTAAAGGGCTTCCATATAACTGTCATCGATCTTTCCAACTTTTGGTGCTTAAAACAGTTATCTCTCTACACTCAATGAAACAAATAAACACACTCTTGCATTAAAAACTCGGTAAATATCATCATCATCATCATCGTCATCATCATTATTATTATATTGGGTATTCATATAGCGCCTATCCTCGGTCACAGACCAGCTCTGAGCGCTTTACAATAAGCACCCTACCTCACTCACTCACTCAACGAGCTGCCTACCCAGGTAGAGCCGGCTGAAGAGCAGCCTACTGGCGCTCATTCAGTTGTTTCCCGTACCATTCAAATATCAGTCACTCATTTTCATTTATCTCATTTATTCCTCCAGTTTCTCACATAGGATGCATACAATGTTTTATACGTGTCCTCCATTTCCACCGGTACACGATGGCACACGATGGCACACGATAACAGTAAGTGACAATTTTTGTGGCTTGGTAAGAAATACCAGGCGGCTATCTTTTACTTTACATCCATTTTGCCAGGAAGGCACACGGGTCCGACTCGCTTATAGTCCTCATCCGATGGACTTGATGTTCAGTTCGAGTTGTCATTCAGACTGGGAAAGAAAGGGCGAGAAAGGCAGGGCTCGAACCCACGCACTTCTCACACGTTGGACTGGCAGGCAAACGTCTTAACCACTCTGCCACCTTTCTTCGTTATCATCATCATCATCGATATAATAATAATATGAATAATGATTGATGATACTAATAATATCAATGACAATAATAATAATCATCATCATTATAAAAGAAACCTACTTAAACTGCGACTATTCTCAGTTAGAGACCTAGCTTCAAGTGCTGTACACATCCAAACTCTTGTTTACGCAACGAGTTTGCTACCTGGACAAAGCCGACTGAAGAGCCGCCCGCTGATGCTTCATTCAGTGATTTCCCGAGTCATTCACTGGAATCCGTCACAACTTTCCCATATTCTTTTCATTTACCAAGGAGGATGCATAATATGTTATCCATACCATAGGCCAAATTACATTCTTTCCCCGGTGTTGGTGATGCGATTTAACGTGTGTGCAAGATGTATGTGCATTCACACTCAGAACTTGGATTCATTGCCTCTTTCGAAGAACATATCTACAAAGAAAACGGAACCAATGCCAACTCCGAAGGAAAAACACGCTGCACCAAAATGGCCTGGCGTAGTTTTGAACCCGCGACCTCAGAATCACAGTAAACACCAGACCGGTGCTCTAACAAGTAATTCAGGCCCTATATGACCATTTCACCGAGTTAGTTTAAAGGGTGACCTCCCTTCCTCTTTCTTTTTTTTTTTTTTTTTTTTTTTTTTTTTTTTTTGTACTTTTTTGTTCTTCCGTCCGTCCGTGGTCAAAATGTGTTCCACTCGCTCCAGACAAAACTACTGGGCCCGATCTTTCTGAAAATTTGTAGGTATGTTCATTATGTGTCACGGATGATGCCCGATGTTTTAGTTTACCGTTATAACCGTTCCTAACGGCTGTTACGGCCTGTAACGGTTTTTTCTTCTTTATGGAATATCTCAGAAAGTACTTGGCCAATCTTTGTGAAAATTAGCAGGTATGTTCATTATGGGTAACGGATAATACCGGATTATCCCGTTATAATGTTAATAACGGCTGTAACGGCCTGTAACGGTTTTTCTTCTTTATGGAATATCTCTCAAAAGTACTTGGCCGATCTTTCTGAAAATTTGTAGGTATGTTCATTATGGGTCACAAATAATGCCCGATGTTTAGTTTACCGTTATAGCCGTTACTAACAGCTGTAACGGCCTGTAACGGTTTTTTCTTCTTTATGGAATATCTCAGAAAGTGCTTGGCCAATCTTTGTGAAAATTAGCAGGTATGTTCATTATGGGTCACGGATAATACCGGATTATCCCGTTATAATGTTAATAACGGCTGTAACGGCCTGTAACGGTTTTTTTTCTTCTTTATGGAATATCTCAGAAAGTACTTGGCCGATCTTTCTGAAAATTTGTAGGTATGTTCATTATGGGTCACAAATAATGCCCGATGTTTAGTTTACCGTTATAGCCGTTACTAACAGCTGTAACGGCCTGTAACGGTTTTTCTTCTTTTTATGGAATATCTCAGAAAGTGCTTGGCCAATCTTTGTGAAAATTAGCAGGTATGTTCATTATGGGTCACGGATAATACCGGATCATCCCGTTATAATGTTACTAACAGCTGTAACGATTGTAACGGTTTTTTCTTCTTTATGGAAAATCTCAGAAAGTTCTTGGCCGATCTTTCTGAACATTTGTAAGTATGTTCATTATAGGTCACAGATGATGGCTGATGTTTACCAGAATACCATTACCAGAATACCATTACTAACGGTTACACCAGCCCAAGACGGTTTTTCCTCTCTTTATGGAATATCTGACGTGTATTCAGGATAAACTGGGAGTACGTTTATATGCTTTGCATCTTGTTTTTTTTTTACTGTTAAAGGCACAAGCAGTTGCTTCTCTCTCTCTCTCTCTCTCTCTCTCTCTCTCTCTCTCTCTCTCTCTCTCTCTCTCTCTCTCTCTCTCTCTCTCTCTCTCTCTCTCTCTGTGTTTGCTGTTTCATCTTCCATTCGCCCTCCCCTACCACTTCCTAACTCTCGACCCCTCGTCCAATGGCATTATTTACATACTACTTGTTCCGTCTTTCCGTACAACGCCACACCCCTATTCGTCCTGATCTATTTCTGGCACCAGCGATCCACAGAGAGCAGTCAATATTAAGCCGTTATTAGGGCAACCCACCACAAGAGACGCGGCACTGCTGCTTTGTCACTTGGTGGTGGTTCAGAAATTGACGCAAAAGCATAATCATTGACACAAACACATAAGTAAGAAATATAATTGCCTATTATGAATCAAAGTTAAGTCTAAAATGCTGTGTGAAAGGCAAAAGGAAAAAAAGAACAGGTTTGAGTGCTGGCAGCATGACAAACCACGACTTGTTCCTTCATTTTGCACTCCATTCCGTGACGCACATTCCGAACCAGCCTAGATCACACGACAAACACTTGATGAATACTGAGGCTAACGTCCAGTAAGCATCAAACAGCTCTCCCCTTTTTTTTTTCAATGATGTAAGGACAATATACCTTGTATGCTAACCGCACACAGCTTAACATGGCAGAAATTAAGCTATACCTACTGAGCAAGTGGCCTGGCTCGGTGATAAAGAGATTAACGACCTCTACGCTCAACGGGCTAATATGAAGACCCGACCAAAAAATGGCGAGATCATGCTTCTTAGTCAGAGGCATCAAGGAGAAGACAAGAAGATTCGGCTGCACGTTGATCTTGATGCTTTCAAACGTCAAAGGGGGAGTCTATGAAGGTACGGGCTCTTCAGCGTCTCTTGTGGAACAGCTAGAGGCTTCTCATGGGACGCAGTTCATTTGCAATGTTTACCTTAAAAGAAAAAAAAAAGCGGGTCCTACACTGTCTAACAGGCCATACTCTAACTTCGACCTTGCATATAACGAACAAAACAAACAAATAAACAATGAGAGTCCTTAATCGTCGTGAAACGGCACTCTCCAGGGGTTGTAAACTCGCAGTGGTCAGACAGGTTGCGTTGTCCAGTGATCACTTGGGCTGTGCTGACGGAGGCATCAATACCAATACTTGGGAGGAAGGCTTGCCTGTAAAGCCAAGTTGTTGACTGGCCTGAGTACAACGTGGTAGGAGTTGATGCTTCTAGTAGGGTCTTCCATGTCAGACAGACCAAGAGTGAGGGCTCTGGCAACGTGTCAGCCACCTTTTCTTATTCTATCTTCCGTCATTCTTAATGGTTCTTTCTATTTTTTTCTCCCCTTCAAGTTTTCTTTTCCACATGTTTCTTTTCTCTGTGGTCTTCTTCAGATCCGCCGTGTCTGCCATGCCTTAAGACCTGCAATGGAGGAGGCTGAGATCCTGGTGATCGAGAGGTCAGGTGCTCTCAACATATCTCCTTGGCTCGGACCTCCTAGATAGAGGTAGACACTGGCCTATGTTAATAAATCGGCTAATCCTGTGTGCGGCTGGGTTAAGGCATGCAGTTTCCCGGTTGGCCAAGGTAACCTCTGTAGTGCTCTGCTGTCTGTCTGTGGGAGCTGGACATGATCAGGAGGGATAGGGTTAGTTGTTGCTGTTTGTCGTATATCTTTTTCGAAGCCTGGAATGTGTCGAGACTCAGCTTTCTCGACAACACAACATTAATGAGAATGTCAGCTCTGTACACCAAGGTTCGGAGTCCTCTGTTTTTGACGAACTTGTTCTTTACACGGTTGGAGCAACTGTGCGTGGGTATGATCCGACATTGGTCCAAGATCAATGTTTTATTTTTCATCCAAAAGAACTCAGTGTGTCCACTTTCACAACTTTAGAAAGTATTTTGCTGACCACGAACGTCTTCTCGATTAACCCCCCCATCTAGCTGTACAGGAAGCTAAGTTTTTAGAATTATCTTTAATCTGAAATGCAGTTTCAAAACTCACATCCAGCATTTGAAAATTTCTTGTCAGAAGGCAACGAACTTTCTCCGAATCGTATGCGAATGAAAAAAAATCGCTGCTTCTTTATATGGCTTTGAACAGCTATAAACTAGACTTCGGCCGTGTCGTTTATGGTTCTGCAAGGCCTCCCTACCTCAAAGCTTTCGAACCCATCCACCATCAAAAGCTTTGAATTCTATCTGGGGGCTAGTCGTATCACCCTTGTATACAGACTGTAAGCTGAGGCAGGAGAACCATCCCCTTCCAACTGTCGATGGAAACTGTTTAAAACCATAGTTTGAACCTTTTCTCTGAACCTTGAACCCCTGCTTAGGACTGTGCTTTTATTGGAAATTCTGTAAGGAATTTGAAGACAACCTGAATTCCATTCCGCCCTTAGGAATTCGTTTTCTTCCCCATCTGAACAGTGCAGACATAGACGTTGGGGTCGTATATGTTTTGTCCGAATTTCCTGACGACACAGCACGAACTTTCCACACCCTTGTGATCCACCAGCTGTGTCGCGTAGAAGATATTTTTGCTAATCTTTGCGCTAAATTTCCGTCTTTTGACAGAAATCTACTGACGGTTCCTAATCTGAAGTGAGGGTTGCTTCTGCTGCTGCATATCGCTCAACAGCTCCCTGTGAAAATGATTCTGAACACATTCCGTTAGACATGTCAATCTACATAGCTGAGCTAACAACACACAAGGACTTCCTCATTCTCTTCGATTTCCTGTCCACTTTGGAGGTTACGGCTGGCCCTAGCATCAAGCTTCCTTAACTTCTGATTTTTTTAAACTGTAAGCCCCTCCGAAATCTTATGGTTACAACATAGCATTTGCTTGTGTTTCCGATCATGTTGGCTTACAAGGCAACAAGATGGTTGAACAAATACAGAGCTGAGCAGATATTCTATTCCTCACACCGGTCTGAAACCTAAAGGTTAGACTTATGTCAAAGTCCTCAGGAAAGAGGTCTGGAGTACGCGGACAGATAAACTGTTTCAAACCGGTCTAAACCATAAAGAGGCTGTGCCACGTGCCACTTATAGTCGTAACGAAGCTATAGTTTTGTGCCACCTGCACACAGGCCACTCATGTTACACTCACTCGCATCTTTTAAAAGGTTGAGAGATCCTGTGAAGCATTCGCGTGAAGTATCACTGACTGTAAAACGTTCTCATGGAGCGTCGCGACTTACATCATGTCAAACACAAACACTTTACAGCAGATTACATAAAATTCGTGTTCAGAGATGTCTCACCTGGTATAATTTTTAAGATCTTGAAAGACATAAACATTATACACATCAGATTCATACTTTACGGAAGAAAGATCTTTTAACTATTCCAGCGTATTTTCAGAAAAACTGTTTCAATAAGTTGTGTTTATAATTGTTCTTTTTAAACATCTACATACATAGCTCATCTCTAAGTGACAACTGTGATATGGCCCTTTGCGGTAGACTGCACTATGAGCAACGGGAATTGAAATTACAGGTTGTGCTTTTTCTAACCATTTTTGAAGAGCTGTGAGCGTGTACCTACTTCTGGTGAGGAAATTGATAAATACATGGTTCGCATCATGAGCCCTTACAGCTGTAATAGGTTTGGATGGCCCACAGTGACCCACATCCACGCCTTGTCGCGTTATGTTCCATCTCGGGATCAGCAACGAAGATGATCTCACACTGGTCCACAGGTTGGAAGATAGTTTTCCTTTAAGCCTTTGTCCCTCTCTCTTTAATATATTCAAAAAATATTTGGACACGTTGTACTATGTCAGTGATTTGGAAACTAGCTGTCCAAATTGTCTGACAGCTCTGACAAGAACAAAAATACATTAGAGATAGATCGACCATCATTGTTATGTTACGGAAAACTATGGAAGGAAAAGAGAAGGGGCTGAGGCGGGACTTGGTAAGGGCACTGGGGATGACGATTAGCGTGCTTACCATGGCTAAGAATTGTGAATAACAGCACTGGAGACATGCCCCTCCCCCTCCCCCGTTCCTAATGATTTATCATCATAGCCCTGCCAACTATTACAGGTTCTTTTCAAAACTGTCACTACTCAGAGAAATCAAATCCTGCCCCTGAAGAAAAAATTGTGAACAACTATGTATTTATTTTCTAGAAATTCGTAATGATAACAAATCTATTGTATCCTTAGGACTGATAAACGTACAAAAAGTTTTTTTTTTCTGACTGAACTAACTCTGCCAAATGAAAACAGAATGGAAATGTACAATTCTAGCCAGCAGCTGGGGAAATCTTGCTTCCAAGCAAAACAACAACAAAACACAAAAACCAGTCTAGCCAGCAGCTGGGGGAAATCTTGCTTCCAAACAAAACAACAACAAAACACAAAAAACAGTCTAGCCAGCAGCTAGGGGAATCTTGCTTCCAAGCAAAACAACAACAAAACACAAAAACCAGTCTAGCCAGCAGCTAGGGGAAATCTTGCTTCCAAGCAAAACAACAACAAAAAACAAAAAACCAGTCTAGCCAGCAGCTGGAGGAAATCTTGCTTCCAAGCAAAACAACAACAAAACACAAAAACCAGTCTAGCCAGCAGCTAGGGGAAATCTTGCTTCCAAGCAAAACAACAACAAAACACAAAAACCAGTCTAGCCAGCAGCTGGGGGAAATCTTGCTTCCAAGCAAAACAACAACAAAACACAAAAAACCAGTCTAGCCAGCAGCTGGGGGAAATCTTGCTTCCAAGCAAAACAACAACAAAAACACAAAAAACCAGTCTAGCCCAGCAGCTAGGGGAAATCTAGTTTCCAAGCAAAACAACAACAAAACACAAAAACCAGTCTAGCCAGCAGCTGGGGGAAATCTTGCTTCCAAGCAAAACAACAACAAAACACAAAAACCAGTCTAGCCAGCAGCTGGGGGAAATCTAGTTTCCAAGCCAAAGTCCTCGCCATGGAACGTGGAGTAAAGGGATTGTGGGCTACCCAGTCTATGATCTCAAGATCTCATGAAACAGTTGGGGATTTCTAGTAAGAAAAGGACTAGAAACCTATAGGCAGTGGCAGAACCAGCTGTGAGGAGTTGCACCTAGATCTGATCGAGGAGAAACAAAATGAAACTTCACAAGGCTTCACTCTCTCAACTGTAAACAAGTGTTCCACAGTAACGTGGGTAAGACATCCGTCAAGAAGGGCAATGCCTTAAGACGACTACTCTCATTGAGAAGTTTGTTCGAATCCCAGTATTGCCAGAAAAAGAAAAACAATCTGGCGGCAAAAGGGCCTTTATTGTTCCTCTTCAGTTCACAGCAATAATCAAAACACTTACGGAAAACATCTGAATGCCACACACACACGTACACACAACAACAACAACAACACACCACCAACAACAACGACAACAACAACAACAACAAAAACGCGCAATTCTTTGTCTCAACCCGAGACGACCACTGCTCATGAGATAAGCAAGAGGGGATGAAAGGGAAGAAAGGAGAGAGGGGAGGAATGACGGCAGTGTAAGCATTATTGCCGTTTGTGAGACAAAGGGAGAGAGAGAAAGAAATAAAATAAGAGGTTAGGTGGGGGTGAAAAAAAAAAAGGGCGGGGGGGTTGTACATTTGCACAGGAAGGTGGTGTAGGAGTGGATGGTGTGATAGTTGTCAATTTCGACATGTCACGCAGATTACAGAAAAATAGCCGGTAGGTTATAAATCTGAAATAAAACCGTTGACCTGGCACACATATAAAACAAACAAATAATGAAGAAAAATAAGGACAGACAAAAATTCTCTCACCATTACACTTGGCATCAAGGATTTAAACCGGTAAAGAAAGATGGAGGGAAGGGGCAAGGAAAACATTTGTTTATGTACCACCAATTTATACGAAATAACTGAGAGTTGTTTGAGAAAGTGAAGATGCCGATACAACAAAGATGCTAAACCTATCGCTGACAGCACAAGGGAGCCACTGAAAGCTCCTGTACATGGCTCTGGTCTGCTATGGATCCCAAAGTGTATTTCACTGGAAGTTCTGTCATTGCTATGCCGCAGGAAAATAAAACACCAGAGAAACGTTTGTTTCTTTTCAACCTTATTCTTAGGCACCACGAAAGATGCTACGAGACAAATTTGTGTCAACAAAAAGAGTGATCACATTTTCAGATAATAAACATAAACATCTCACCTGCGCGATCTTAGATTTGGTATCATTGTAGACGTGTTGTCTGACCTGGCATTCCTGCCTCACATGATCACGCCGATTCTCATACAGTTCC
Source organism: Conus betulinus (assembly GCA_016801955.1). Classification (NCBI taxonomy): domain Eukaryota; kingdom Metazoa; phylum Mollusca; class Gastropoda; order Neogastropoda; family Conidae; genus Conus; species Conus betulinus. The sequence goes on along the minus strand of JADBJO010001485.1, from coordinate 395,536 downwards.
AGCTGTTTTTTCTGGAAACCAGAGTAGGGAAAGAGAGGCAAATAAAGTCATTTGTTGGTGTTGACCATAGAAAATATATCCATTACCATAACCAGCCTAGAATAGTCTTGATATTCTCGGAACGTGTATGGAATTTTTCGGGTGTGAAATTCTCTGCTAGTTTCAAGTGTCCATTCTAGCTCGTAAAACGACGCGTTTATGTTGATGGCAATGTGCAGCCTTATATAACTGTCCTGAAATATTCTACATAGGTCCAAGAATATTTCATGTAGCCGGGAATACTTCATGTAGCCTGTATCTATCCCAGAATGACCAAACCTCTAAGTTTTAATCGCATCTGATACTCTACGCAACCCAAACTACATTAGATATGAGAACAGAAGATGTGCTACTAGACCACAAACAGAATGAACACACAGAGATGACAAAACAAGAGCGGCGCGTTTTCAACCAACAAGACTTCTATTGGCCACACAAACGACAGTTTAACAAGGAGAAAAACAAAAACAAACAAACAAACAACAAAAAAAAAAACAAAAACAAAAACAAAAAAAAAAAAAAAAAAAAACAGCGACTTGCCTTTGCGTGGTCCACGTGTTCCAGGAAAGCCTGGTGATGGATTTCTTTCTTTCGGGTGGGTAAAGTGCTGGGTCGGATATGGGAGGAGGAGGTGAGTACTATGAAAAAAGAAAACAGAAATTTGTAAAGGGTCTCTTTTCATGTGATTGCAAAGTTAAAACAGTAATCTGTCTTAATTTGTTTAGAAGTAAACTCACCTATTCCTTTTTCTGTCTGTGGGACAATGTTCTATGGGCAATGCTATCGAACCCCGAAAGGATCGGCCAGAGACAAGGGTCTCAGAGAGAGAGAGAGAGAGAGAGAGAGAGAGAGAGAGAGAGAGAGAGAGAGAGAGAGAGAGAAGCAATTGAGATGAGAGCAGCAGCCATACTGTAGTCTACGTATGGAAAGAAATTGAAAATGAGAGGCGTCGTGGAAGAATATGTGAATTTGTTGTCGAATTCAAGACATTTAAATTGACAGGAATGGCCGTTTTCTCTATTGTTTTGGAAAAGTACAGATTACTAGGGTGGTTTTTTTTTTTTTTTTTTTTTTTTTTTCTGTCGCAACCCCTGCACCACCTCAGAGGCAGTGCACCCACGCCGCTCGTTCCGACACCCGTCCATAGCCACAGCCCGGTCGGTCCCGCCGCAGCCCCGGCACCGGCAATCCAGGGAGCAGTCAATGTCAAGTCGTCAAGAGGCAAGCCACCGAGGAGACACTGCACTGCTGCCGAGTCACTTCGGCGGTGTTCAGTGGCGCCTGTTCTGATCTAACACACGCAGGACACCACCTACTAAGCCCCCTACTGACGACAATAATTGCTTAGCCGGCGGAGTCGGCGTAAGTGAGCTCTCCCTCCGGAGGGCGCCACCACGTCCGTCCAACGACAGCCCCCATAGACATGCCGATACCGGTGACCCCGACGGAACCAAACCAAGGCCATAGACGTGGGGAGGACATCGAAATTGAGGTCACCATGAGAGCAGGGCATGAAGGGCCACAGAATTTGAGACTTTTTTTTTTTTTTTTTCCTGGTCGATGAGAATGAGGATGATTAAGATGATGCTACGGATTTCCATTTCGGTCTGAGACTACATGACAGGGCTGTACTCTACGCTTCCTTTCATAATATATCCTGATAGGCCCGAGAGATAACAGGCACCTGCAGTGTTGGTCAGGAAATTTGAGCAACACTCTCAGAAACGCATCCATTAAGTGGATGAAACTCGACTGTGTGGTCCCGGTCTTCCCAACGGAGTGTGCAACAAACTCAACTCTGAGTAGGAGCCGGTAGGGGCAGAAATACCCATGACTCTGATGGGATTCGAGTCCGCGACGCTAACCACTTCGCCACGGCGGCTGGTGATTACTAGGTTTCTTTGTTAGTGGTGAAATCATATTCCCAATCCTACCCATAATCCAACTCCTAGCCGGGATTTCCAGGTGTTTTATTTATTTATATTTTTTTTATTTATTTATTTATTTATTGTTAACTCAAGAAAAGCGAAGCACAAGTTGGTATCCAATCTGCCATATCATCTGATTTGAGTGTTGACATTAAACCAGGATATAAACAGACAGATCCCTGAGCTGGGATATTAATGAACATAGTTTTAAAGGAATATAATCAATATGAAGCACAAAATGTACGCGTGTACATCTTCATTTCTGACACACAACAGTTATTTACTTTATCTAGAGATGTGGGGAATTTGCGCAATATATAAAGAAAGTAGAATAAAGAAAAATTGAGGAGAAGAGGGAGGAGGGGGGGCGAGCGATAAACTACTACTACCATTGCTGCTAATGAGAAAAATGATGCATATATCGAGCAGAACAAATATTTTGAATACAAAACGTGAATAAGAACAGCTATCTGTGGGGCTGCGTTCTTGCAATAGTCGGATGGCTTGCGTGGTCCAGTGATCCCTTAGGCTGATCTGATCTGATAGGGCTTAGTTTTTCCAAAGCTTCAAGGTCTGTATACCCAAATTGCTGACTGGCCTAAGCACAACGTGGTAGGAGTTGATGCCCTTGGTAGAGTCTCCCATGTCAGACAGGCTGAGGGTGAGGGCCGTGGCAAAGTGTAACCCGCCTTTCACATGTTCTGTCTTCTGACTTTCTCGATGGATCTGTTCTATCTTCTTCTCCCATTCAGTCTGTTTTTCCTCTCATTCCTCATTTCTCTGTGATCTACTTTAAATCCGCTGCGTTTGCTGTCTAGAGTGACCTGCAATAGAGGGTAATGAGATCCTGGTGATCGAGAGAGAAGGTATTCTCGATACGTCTCTGTGGCTTGGAGGTATAGGCCCTACACTGGCCCGTCTGCATCAACAGGCTACTCATGCATTGAGTTGGTCAAAATAGGCCGTTCCCCGGTTGGCAAAGATAGCCCCTTCATTGTTCAGCTCTATGTCGCCGACAGCCGGGCATGATCAGAGGCAATAGGACGGATTGGCTTCCGTTTGTTGTTAACTGATTGGCTTCTGTTTGTTGTTAACTGATTGGCTTCTGTTTGTTGTTAACCCTTCACGAAACCTGGAAGGGGGGCAAGACTGGAAGTTTTACCATGGCCTCTTAATTGGACTCTATACTGCGTGGGTAACGGAGGGATGCATTTCTAAAATCTGAACCATGGCTTCTCTCTCTCTCACTCATGCACACACACACACACACACACACACACACACACACACACACACACACACACACACACACACACACACTCCGTGCAGAAGGCCGGAGAAAAAAGAAGCTAAAGAAAGAACATGAAGAACATGACTATGATTTTAACTGCGGCTCTGAAATCCGAACAGCAATTGATTCTTGAATTTCATGACTGGTAGAACAGGGAACTGATAAAGACAAGCCTTTGTCCGCACTCAGGCCCTTTGCTATTCAGAAGGCATTTGCAGGCCTGGCAGGCAATCCCAAAGCCATGAATCATCTGAGGCACGGATCATTTCTTGTGGAGTGCAGCTCTAAATGTCAGTCAGGTCACACGGTGTCCAGGCCTAAAACAAAAGGTGTGCCTGAGGCCGCAATTAAGCCTGAGATGTCAATGCAAGGAGAGCCGTGGGTGTCCACAGGGTTACAGTCAGAAAGGAGACAGATAGAGTGTCTACAGTTGCCCTTTTCTAATCATCTGTTCTCCTATACTGCTACAAGCAATCAATTGATCTCTATAGTCCATCCCCTGTGAGGTATTTCAAGTGCCAGAGGTTTAGTTATGTGCGGGGCCGGTGTTCTGGGGTTAGGGTTTGTGGTGTCTGCTGCCATGTGTAGATCCAGCCTGCTATGCCAAATATGGTGGTGGTCACTTCCTTCTCACCGAGCTGCCCAGAGTGGCAAATTAAACATTAATACAACAGATCAGAAAAAAAATTCTTATCCTCAAGCGAAAAAAAAAAAAACTCGGTAATCAACGTCAATCTAGAATATCTTACTCTCCAGCTGTCAAAAAAAGTTTTAACAGTATCTATTTCATGTCAAACAGACGCCTTCTATTTTTCAAAAACACTGCATGGAAGAACACAAACACCTGGAGATGGCAACGAATCTATCACACTTCACTGAAATCAAGCGCCCCTTGAAGAAGTGTAAAACCCGCAACCTCAAGCCTTCCTTGCAGAGGGAAAAACCCTGCTGCTGACGATCCTGGGTAACCAGCCTCTTCCTCCACCCCCAACACACCCTCACTGCCCCATGATCTCCCAAGCCTTGTGCTGTATACCAAATCTGAAAAATAATTCATGATGTTTTTTGGGTCACTGTCCAGAAGATTTGTTGAATACACTAGTATTGGGGCACATTTAAGTCGAACAGGAAGTGCATTCCGTATCTGTGTTATTGTGTTAAGAAACGAGATTTCTTCTTTCCTTAAATGAGTATTACTGTGACTCATAGTATTTTCATGTAAAAACTTATTGTTTTTTATCATATTTGTTTATTTAAAATTTTAACTGATATCAATGTTATTTTAGACATTTGAAACTGTTATGCATGGATGAAATCACCCCCTAATGTTCCGCCTCTGAATGAGTATAAGTCCAGCACATCAGTCTTTCGACATAATCATTCCACTGCATTTTTTCAAGCGTCTAGTAGCCCTTGTCTGAACTCTTTCAATGGCCACAGGTTATCTTTTCAGGAAAGGATTTCATATAGTATTTGCATATTCCGTATGAGGTCTAATTAGTGTCTGCGTAAAGTTTTTAAAATACGGTTTTATAAAGACAGGAGAATTTTCGAAGTCCAATCATTTCATTTACTTTTATAATAACACTTTGGATAAGAGCTATAAATAGTCACTCCAAGGTCCTCATTTTTATGGGAATCGATTTTCTTAGCTGCATTATCCAATTTCACGTGATATTCATTTACAGGCTTCTTTTTTCCAAAATGAAGAACTTTAGAGTTTGACACATTAAAATAGCAGTTACTCATACCCGATTACTCCTGCAGTTTATATAAATCATTTTGAATTTGATGGAAGTCCAAACATGTTCCATACATCTTTGTGTCAGCAAAAATTTTGCATGTACCTTTTACGCAGTCCGGGAGATCATTGAGAAAGGCTGTAAAAAGTATAGGTCCAAGAATACTGCCATGTGGAATACCACTTTGGAATTCGACACTGGAAAACTTAATATCACCTATTCTTATTATCCGTGACCTTTCCGTCAAAACCTTCTTGTCCAGTTTAATATACGACCAATAATTCCATACACTACCATATTTGTTAGTAATCTCTCAGGCAGCACTGTGTAAAAGGCTTTTCTTAAGTCAAGGTAGACAATGTCTAGGGCTTTCCTTCAGCCATCATTTTGGTAATATCCTCGATTACCTCCGAAAGTTCCCTCACGCTTGAACATTTTTTTTTTTTGGTATCAAGTTGTGCTGACATTCCACATGCAAGTAATTACTCAACAATTGCATCTGTTGAAAAAGATTCCAATTCTTTGAATATTACACAAGTTAAGATCACTGGCCTTTAATTTCTGGGATTTATTTTAGAACCTTTCTTTTCTTTTTTTTAAACATCAGTCACTCAGCTTTTTCTCTAGTTATCTGGAATACAACCAGACTCTAAGACTTGTGACAAACAATACTAGAAGAGCCAGTTCGTGTGGCTCAATTTCTTTAGTACCCTTGGAGAAATTTGATCAGATCCCTGAGTTGTGTAAAGACCTAATATTTCGCAACCTTTTCTGTACTGCACGAAGAGTAATTCATTCATATGTCACATATTAATGAGTTATTAGATTTTGGAACATTCCTCGAAATCTGGTACATTACTTTCGTCTTCTGTTTTATAAACGCTGGCGAAAAAAAATAGAAGTTTTTGCTGAATCTAGATCGTCTTCAGCCAGACTATCAGTATTTCTTTTAAAGATATCATTCCTACATTAACTTCGTTTTTTTTCTTGTACATATTTCCAAAAGACCTTTACATTTATCAGCAACTTTTATTTCATAGTTTGTTTAAATCTTTTTTGTATGAATATATAACACCTGCTTCTGGCTATCATGTATTTCAAATAAGCATACCAGGATTTCGTTCTTAGGACCCGTCGGTACAGTTTGTGTTTTTTTCTTGATCTTCCTTAGGTTTGTTTTTGTTCAGCTATGATGATTTGATTCATTCGTCATGTTTTGTTAACATCTTAAAATATACTAGTAGTCCATTGTCTTCAGTAATAGCATCTCCAAGTTTGTCCAACCTTCATTTCTGTTTTTAAATATTCATGTACAACCAGTCAACATCCTTAAGATGTCTTATTGATTCATAATCACCGTTGTTCAATGAAAAGTTATACGTTTTTGCATAAGTCACTTTTACCTTGGTATGCCGAGTTGCTATAACAATGTGTTATGATTACTTTAAAAGGAAATAATTAATTTCGACTTTCCAACCCCGAATTTTCTTGTTTACATTTGACATTGTCTCGTACAAGAAGAGGCCGAAAGCCAATATATTTGAAATCGGTTATTTTCAGTTTCGATTCCTCACGTTCATCTGTTCGTCTTCATGATCAACCGCTTCTCAGACTGATGATGAAAATGTTAGTATGCAAAGAGTTGGCTGGTATCTCTATAGACAGCATCCCCTGCACACACACACACACACACACACACACACACACACACACACACACACGCGCGCGCGCGCGCGCGCGCGCGCGCACACACACACACACACACACACACACACACTAAATCACCCCCCCCCCCCCCCCTTTCCCGACACACACACACACACATACATGCACATCCTTACCAGGCACTTCCCACAGCCCCTCACACAATCATGCACATACTTCTTGCCTCACACACACACACACATACATACACACACGCGCGCGTGTTAATATCCGTTTCTCGATTTTTCTTCTTCGTCTCCATTTCTTTCGTTCTGATGATTTGCAAAACATAAACATCACCCTCCCTCCTCCACTCCATACACATTCTTACCATACACCCCCTCGGCGTGCCCCCCCCCCCCCCCCCCCCCCCCACACACACACACACAGAGCGCGCTCACTGCTCGTACACATACACACACATCTGCACTTGACATACACACATGGATGCATGCATGCAAGCGTATGTACACTAATGGAAAGACACACGCATCTCCTTCCTTATATTTTTTCAAACACACACACACACACACACACACACGCACGCGCGCGCGCGCACGCGCACACACACACACACACACACACACACACACACACACACACACACACACACGCACGGGAGCTATGCAGGCGCTCGCACACACACACACACACACACACACACACACACACACACACACGAACACTTTTGGTCAACGTCACTAACCTAAGTTGTTCGTGTACACAATCCTATAGCTTTGTGACGTGAGTTTTTCTCAAGAGTATGCTCACCTCATCGAAGAAAAGGTAATAAGCGTTGTGAGAACACGCACACCCCACTTTGGCTGGGTGAACATTGCCACCTGCACCCCAGACTGTCCACAACCGAAAACTGTTGCACCCAGGGCAGTAAAGACTAGCATAAATAGCCCCCCCCCCCCCCCCTCTCGCCTCCCTCAACTGGACAATATGGGCTAACCTGCGCTGTCTGGAGAACATGAGCAGGGTTCAATTTGGAGAGAACATTTTGGGGGAAAAAAACCCAAAGAAAATCAGCTAAAATCGCATTACAAGGGATAGATAAGAAACAGATTTTTAAAAACATCACTGAACAAATGGCTAATGAAACAGACGAATGAATAATTGAACTAGATTAAATCAAAAGAAGGGACAACGAAAATAGGAAAGGGAGAGGGGTGGGGGGGGGGGATGGGGGTGGGGGGACTGAGAAGGAGTAGGAAAAGAAACACCAGAAGCTGACTGTGAGTGCAGCCGACTGTCAGGAAATACTGACCATGTTTTCCACGGGATTCTGCGAAGGCCACACGCTGGAGAGCTTTTCCTGCGAGACAAACGACCGAAATCACTGCTTAGGCTAACGACATTTACATAGTGCACTTGTATATCACCACAGTGTGTGTGTGTGTGAGTGTGTGTGTAGTTGTGATAGTAGTAGTAGTAGTAGTAGTAGTAGTAGTAGTAGTAGTAGTAGTAGTAGTAGTAGTAGTAGTAGCAGCAGCAGCAGCAGCAGCAGCAGCAAGTAGCAGTACTTTCATTTTACGTCTTTTCACAAAATTGTGACATAGACGAGAGAGAGAGAGAGAGAGAGAGAGAGAGAGAGAGAGAGAGAGAGAGAGAGAGAGAGAGAGAGAGAGTGCGTGAGTGCGTGAATGCGTGCGTGCGTGCGTACGTGTGTGTGTGTGTGTGTGTGTGTGTGTGTGTGTGTGTGTGTGTACAAACAAGTGAGAATCTGTCCCCCTCCAGGTGATTGCGACCTTGTGCTCGGTGGGCTTACGTGACCCTGCATCACTTAGGCTAGGCTGATGAGGGCACCAATACTGTATGGAACGCAAGCTCTCCAAACGCTTTTAGCCAACTTGCTGACTGGCCTGAGCACAACGTGATAGGAACTGATGCCCCTGGTAGGGTCCTCCATGCCAAACAGGCTAAAGGTAAGGGTCCTACCAAACGGCGACCCGCCTTTCATCTGTTCTACCGTCGGCCTTCCTAGAGGATCTTTTCCATCTTCTACTCCCTTCAAGTCTTTTTTTCCGCATTCTTCTTTTCTCTGTGGTCTGCTCTGCTGTATAATCGCCGCGCAACCTGTGATGGAGGGGAATGGGATCCCGGCGATTAGAAAGCGCGGGTACTTTCAACAATTCTTTTGGCTCAGACCTCTCTAGACGGGAGGTATACCTTGTCCCTCGTGTATCAAACTGACTGTACCTGCGTGGTGCTGGGTCAAGACAGGCAGTTACCTGACTGGCAAGGTAACCTCTGTAATGCTCAGCTTTCTGCCCCAGGGAGCTGGGCATGATCAATGGGGGTTATATGGCTGGTTGGCTTATGATTTGTTTTAGTACATCCCTCCCGAAACCTGGAAGGGGTTAAGATAGATATACGTTTGTTGCTCTGGCCCCTTAGGTGAGCTCCATGGTGGGTGGGAATGAAGGGATCAATTCTTAAACCAAACAACATCGCTTATTCCCACCCACCCCCCTTCAGACCCCTCCCCCCTAAAAGAAAAAGTATAAAGAAAAGAAAAAAGACTGGGACACTGGAACGCAGAGACAAACTCCTTCAAATTCGTCCAAATCTTAGGGTGTTTACCATGTGCCATTGATCAAGAAGAAAAAAAATTGTGCCAATTGCACAAAAGTCACTTTTTCCCACCCACTAGTGTCTTGTAAAAGGTGAAGGTGCTCCATGTGATGCGCCACTCGCTATAAAACTTGTTCATATACAGGGTTTGGAATTACGTCACCTCATCAGACATAAACACTTGACAGCAGACTTCAGGGAAGCTTGTCCACAGACGTCCTACTCAGTGCCAATTGTTAGTTCCTGAAAGAGATCAACATTGTTCATCTTATCTGAGATTTTATGGAAGAAAGATATCCACGCAACTTCAGAATCTGTTTTAATAAGCTGTGTTCGTATGCTTCTTCAACGTCTGTGTTGACTTCGACGAGGTGACAGCCCTGATATGACTGTTTGCAGCTGGCTATGCTAAAAAACAACTTAGAAATACAAGGTAGGAAATCAAGATCATCCCAGGAGTACGAATATGACAGTAAGTCGGACTCGAAAACAAGAAAAGACAGAATTTGGGGGTTTTGTGGTCGGTGGTAAAAGAAACTGAGTAGGAGAAACTTTTATCTGCTCTTAGCCTTTTGGCCATCCAGAAAGGGTTTAAATGTCTTGAAGGTGACCCTAAATCCATCAGAAGAGTTCGAAACAGTTCTTTACAGAGAAAATGTCTGGAGTATAATAGTGAAAATTTAAGGAGAAAGCACCAACCTTCTATTCATCACACCAACCTTGCACACGCTCTGTTTACGGATAAACAAGCTGTTGCTATTCTGTTGGTCTCTGCAACTGAACAAAACTCTTCCCCCACTGATTAATATTCTGCGTTTTGAAAAAAAAAAACCGAAGAATCTCTTGAAAGAAAAGTTCTCTGTAACTTTTCTTCCGACAGTACTAAAGACTGTATCTGCCCTTTTCACCTGATGAATTGAAACCAACACTGCAAACTTACAGTGATTCCGCTCCTGGCTTTGGTGACATCCATTATCATCTTCTGAAACATCTGCCAGAAAGCTGTCTCCAGACTCTTTTAAAAGTGTACAATCACATCTGGACTCCAGGCAACTTTCCACCCCTCTGGCAGAGTGCCCTCATCACCCCTGTTCCAAAGCCGGAAAAGGCCTGGCCAGCCCTTCCAATCATCGCCCCATAACTGTGACAAGCCGGTCAATGTGTGTCTTCTGTGGACGCTGGAAACCGATGGGCCTGTGGAAATGGAAAGTGCAGTGTCCACATGCCTCTTCACGCCATTGATCATTTAGTCCGTCTTGGAGCCACCACCCGCAATGTTGTCATCAACACACGTGTGGTCCACCCCATGGAAATCTGGTGTTCTCATGGATCATAATCTGGGTTTTCGTGGCCATCTCTTCATTTAAAAAATGTTCTTTTTGCTAATCGGTAGTTCCCAAGTCCGAGCAGACACACACTCTGATATCCGTAAGTCGAATGTACCCCCAGGGGAGCATCCTTTCTCCTATCTTCAGCATCAAAATTAATGCGACTGTCAATTCTTTTAACGGGGGTTCCATGACCTCTCAGTTTGTTGATGATCTTGCACTCTGCGCAGTTGGAGCCACCTGTGCTTGCGTACAACGTTGACATCAACTTCGTGCAGATAAGATCTGACAGTGGATCAGTGGATTGAGGAAAATTATTTCACTTTTCAGCTACCCCCCTCCCCCCCTCCCCAAATATATCCATTTTCACGACTGTCAATGACTTGTGGTAATTATCTTCCATCAGAAACTCAACTGAACGGTTAAATCAAGCATTCTCTGAGTACATTCTCAATGCACATTCTCTGAGTACATTCTCAGTGCATATTCTCTGAGTACATTCTTAATGCACATTCGGATTGGGGAGCTGATAAGAAAACTCTTCTTCGTCTTTATAGGGCTCTGACCCGCTCCACACTGACTGCGGCTGTGTTGTCTATGGATCTGCATGACCTTCCTACCTCCAAACTCGGGATTCTATCCACCGTGGAGGGCTTCAACTTGGTCTCGGGACGTTCCGTACTACCCCTGTGTACAGTGAGTATACAGAGGAAGATGATCTTTCTCTCTTTAATCGTCTGAAACTTTCTTTGAAATATTATTTGAACCTCTTCCCTGAGCCCCCCAAACCCTGCCTCAGACTGTGCTTTGACCCGAAGTCCGCTGAAGTCAACCTGACTTCTATTCCACCCGTGGGAATTCGTATACTTCCCTATCTGAATCATGCTGACAAAGATCTTGGAGTCGTGTGTGATTGGCCAATATTTCCGAACGACCTGCCATATACTTTCTTCATCCCAGAGATCCGCTCTGACCCTGTCTCTTATTGCAAAGACTCCACAAGCTCTCTGGCGTGTAAGGTATTTTTCGCCGAACGTTCTAAATTTCCACCCACACAAAATATTAAATGATATGACGAGGGAGTTATTTCTGCTGCGTATTGCTCAGCAGCTCCCTCTCAGAGACGTTCTCTGAACAAATTCCCTCAGACAGCTCCATCTACACGGCTGAGCTTATGGCGTTGGTTCTGGCACTTCAAATCGAAACAAAGATTTCCCCTCTCTCTCTCTGCGCCGGAGGCCATTGCTGGCCGTAACGCCAAGCATCTAGGCATTTCTGAATCTGAACTATACGCCCGTCTGAAATCTGATGGTTACAACATGGTGCTTGTCTGGGTTCCCGACCATGACGACAGTGGATGCCACAAGGTGGTTGTCAAGAATGCTTTCAATAAAAACAAAGTAGACCAGTTTCTCTACCCCTCACGTTAACTTGAAATTAAAACTCAGACTTGCGCCCAAGATTTTCGTTACAAAGACTGAAACACGCAGACGGGCAAGAAACTTTTCAAATCCGCCAAAACCTTTGTTTTTAACATGTCCCATAGGTGACTAAAGAACACACACACACACACACACACACACACACACACACACACACACACACACACACACACACACAACAAAACAAACAAACAAACAAACAAACAAACAACCCCCAAAACAAACAAACAAAAAAAAAACACTGTGCGAGTGCATACAGGTCTTTAGTGTCTATTAAAAGGCGAAGAAACTCCTTGGTGCATTCATTGTGATGTACGACTTATTGTAAACATGTTCTTATTGAGTGTGTGAGTGTGTGTATGTGCGCGCGCGCGCGCGCGCGCGCGCGTGCGTGCGTGTGTGTGTGTGTGTGTGTGCGTGCGCGCGCGCGTGCGTGAGAGCGCGCACGTTCGTATGTGTGTGTGTGTGTGCGCGCGCGCGCGTGTGTGTGTGTGTGTGTGAGCACGCGCGCGCGCGATCGCCACAGCCTACCTTTGTTTGCGCGTGTGCACGTTTCTTTGCTAGCATGTAATTGTGTCCGTGAGAGTGTTTATGTTCGTGTATGCGTGTATTTGTGTAAAGAGGTGTGTGTACGCTAATAAATCTTTCTGCCTCCCTCCTTCATGTGTGTGTGTGTGTGTGTGTGTGTGTGTGTGTGTGTGTGTGTGTGTGTGTGTGTGTGTGTGAGAGAGAGAGAGAGAGAGAGAGAGAGAGAGAGAGAGAGGAGAGAGAGTACCTATGAGTGCTCGTGTGCACGTTTGTTTGCAAGTTTGCAAATGTGTCAGTGGGGATGTGTATGTTTATATGTATGTTCACATGTGTAATATGTGTGAATATACCCCCCCCCCTCTCTCTCTTTCTCTCTCTCTCTGTGTGTGTGTGTGTGTGTGTGTGTGTGTGTGTGTGTGTGTATGTGTGTGTGTGTGTGTGTGTGTGTGTGTGTGTGTGTGTGTGTGTGTGTGTGTGTGCACCGGAGTGTACCTTGTGTGCGCGTGCGCACATTTGTTTGCGTGTAGTTAAATGTGTTCGGATGTATGTTTATGTGTATACATTTATGTGTGTGTATGCATGTGCATACAACTCTCTGTCTCTCTCACTGATTGTGTGTGTGTGTGTGTGTGTGTGTGTGTGTGTGTGTGTGTGTGTGTGTGTGTGTGTGTGTGTGTGAGTGCGTGCGTGCGTGCGTGCGTGTCAGAGTGTGCTCTAATGCACTTGAGCAGAGTTTCTATGCGCTCACTGTTTGTTCGTTTGTTTGTTTGTTTTTTTAGTGATATTCTTTCCCTGTGCACCATCCATGTGGTCCAATCTGGAACCCTTTGGAGTCTGCCGACTCTTTGATTAACTGTTGGTTGATCTCGCCAGTTGTTCACTTTGTTTGTCAGTAAGAGTAGCAACACGTTCTTACCCATTGAAATGCCGGACCAAGGAAAAACATAGTAAGTGGCAGCAAGAATGACACCAAACGCCAGCATTTTATACCGTGTACCCTTGCACTTCGCCATGGCCGCTGTAAACACACACACACACACACACACACGCGCGCGCACGCACGCACGCACGCACGCACGCACGCACACACACACACACACACACACACACACACACACACACACACAAGCAATTATACACATAACATAGAAACAGACATACAGACAGAGAATGACCGAGTTCTGCTCAACAGTTTTCCATCAAAATATGCAAGAGATGACAAGAACGGCTTGTGATCGGGAGGAGCAGTTACTGCACTTTTGTTTTCGGTAAGCCTCCCACTGTCTCTCAATAACCACCCCTCCCCCTTTTCCTAATTACCAGTGTTTTTCGGTACCCCAGCCTCACCCCCTTCTCCCCACTGTTACTCAGTAATTCCCCATTCCTTTTTCAAGAAACATCTTTATTACCTCCAACAGGAGGCAACGTGCTCACACGTGTTTCTTTCTTTCTTTGTTGATAAGAATGGGGTGGGGGTAGGGGAAGGGGGAGAAGCGGGGGGGGGGGGGGGGGGGGGGGAGCTATTGACGTTATTTCATCAACTTGGTCGACAGACGGAGGAGGCTCAGGGGAGGACCCATCCAATTTGTACAGCGGATCAAGTGTGCAGATCAAGATCTGAAGAAAGACCTTGGATCATAGTTTACTATCGTTTCTTTTTACCTGCTGGAAGAGAAAGCCAGTTATCACAAAGTTTCTGCTGATGGAACATAAACAATGATGTAAAAGGGTTCACGTCATCTTTAAATCGCACGAGTCATCGTAGAGCAGGTGTTTCTGTGTATATTTGCATCAAATCCTTTTTTCCCATCTTGTCGACGCAAAATCAAATCTTGTTTTAGCTGAGATAAGGATGTCAATAGATCATAGACATCATGATGTTAATTGCTTGTTTAAATACATGTGTTGTAGTTCAGTGTGCGTGCGTGCGTGCGTGCGCGCGCGCGCGCGCGCGCGTGTGTGTGTGTGTGTTCTGGGTGCATTTTTTTTTTCCCTTGTGTGTTGATAGCCCTGAAGAGGTCATGTGCGGCTGGTTAGGTTCTGAGAGATGTGAAACTAAAAAGAAAAAAACTGTAATTGTGTGTAATAAATTCTATCATTTTTTGTAAGTAAGTAGAGTCCCTCTGTATGGAACAAACTTCCTGTGAACACGACACTCTGACTCATCACATTTCTTTAAATCGGGTTAAAAATTAAACCCACCTGTTTCAGCACGTCTGACTTTCTAAACTGTCTATCACGACCACAGAAACTGTTCATATGCGGTTTGCTGGTTTACAGATGGCATGTCAATGTGTGCGTGCGTGCGTGCGTACGTGCGTGCGTGTGTGTGTGTGTGTGTGTGTGTGTGTGTGTGTGTGTGTGTGTGTGTGTGTGTGTGTGTGTGTGTGTGTGTGTGTGTGTTTTTGCGCAGGCGTGGGTGTATTTACATAAGAAAGTCAGAGGATGGGGTGGGTGGGCGTGGGGTGGAGGAGAAGATGGGGATTGAGACATTGAGAGATTTAATTGTTTTGTTCCTTGTGCTGAGGATAGGCTTTTTTCTTTTTTTGTTTTGTTATTGTTTTGTTTTGATATGATCTATATGTATTCTTATTGTTGCTATACACGCAACTTTTTTTAAAAGCCGAATTGAAGCCCCTCCCCGTCTAACCTAGGAATGGTTCACAAAGAGCGCTAAATTAACACTATTTCGTGTTCCGCGATGCATGACTATGACAGTCACGGTCGTTTGCTTGAATGGTCTAGATGGCGAATGTGTCCAAATCAGATCTAGTTGCAAAGTGAGACGACTGCAGGCGGAAATCTGAACAAATCTTAAAAAAATGTAGCGAAAAAAACGTGGACAAACGAACCACAAGACAAAACACGACGCGTTTCGACCTCTTAGGTCTTCTTCTTCAGGCAAGATACAATACAATTAGGACAACGGAAATGAACGAGCAATCACTTTTCTTCAATCGCTTCAGCGCAAGATATCTATCGAGGTCGAAACGCGTCGTGTTTTGTCTTGTGATTCGTTTGTCCACGTTTCTTTTTATTCGCAGTTCGCTAACATTAATTTATTTAAGATGTGTCCAAATTAGCAGGGAAACGGCAGCTGTGGAAACTATGAAAAAAGTCACATATCAGGGGTCGCCATCTGCCTTTGGACAAGCTGTGCCGCTCTAATGACTACACGCATTGATCAATTGCCACGAGTCCACATCTGTCTGTGTGTGTGTGTGTGTGTGTGTGTCTGTCTGTCTGTCTGTCTCTGTCTCTCTCTCTCTCTCTCTCTCTCTCTCTCTCTCTCTCTCTCTCTCTCTCAGAAAGAGAAATTTTGGGGGAAAAAAGGAGTCCGTCAGAATATGTCTAAAGCATCAATGGAACTTTCAGGGACTAAATAAACATGTAAGTCCTAAGTGATGTCAGAAATTATATATTGTGTTCTATGAGTCAAATGGAAAATATGTATCTTCCCCACAATTTTCAGAGAATGTACATTATTGTATTTTGTCCGTATTACACACACACACACACACACACACACACACACACACACACACACACACACACACACACACACATACACACACACACGTCCTAACAAGATGGCCATGGTGACACCCAGCAGAACCTTCATGTGTACAACCAACCGACAAAGCTGACCCGGCTAGAAAATGAGCGTGTACCCACAACCAGACGAAGCCGAAAATGAAATGTGGTGCTAGATGTCTGGTCCTGACAGTATGGACAGTCACCTTTTCATTGAAGAGAAGTTACGACGAAGCAAAATTTTGATTTTGATTTTAGGTTGGAGTAAGTGAAGGTTTGTTTAAAGCCAATATCATGTCCGTCAGTGATGAAGAACAAGTTCAAGAAAAGACAGTTCAATCAAGCAGTCAGGGGCAGATCTAAAGTCGTGGACAGAATATTCGTCTACCACCTAAGTTAGATGTGAATGGTGTACATCTCTAGAGCAGCTTGAAAATGTTCAAAAGGCTTTAGGATAGTACAAATTTCTCACTGAACGTGGCCAAGGGCATAACGAGTTCCGAACTGCAACGTTTTGGGGTGCACTAGAACTGCAGGTTTTGCCACCTGCCAACAATGAAGAGAGAAATGATTCTGAATTAATAATGGCAAAGTTTGAAGACTCCTGCACCGGCGAAGTTAATGAAAGTTTTGAAGCCTACAAATTAAAAAAAGGCTACAAGTATAAATGAATCCCTTGAACATTTTGTGTGTGTAACCTCAGAAATTTGATTGAAAAACATCTTTCAGTTTTGACATTCTGGCAGATAGACCGCTACGGGATCAGGTTCCACTCGGAGTTCAAAATGAGTTGCTGAGAAAAAAAAAATTGCTCGAAGCAATAACATTGACTCAGAAGGTTGTTTAGACACTTTATAGAGCATTTTAGATAAGTGAAAAGCTAAGTTCATCATTATTAACTGAACCGAAGACGTTAGTGCAGTATGTGAAAAAACAATGTGTAAAAAAAGTGAAAAGGAAAGAAAGTGAAACAGTTAACTGGAAATTTTGTTGACGAACACTCGAGAAGAACAAAAAAAGCTTGCTCAACATATAGGTAGAGATGTTTGAAATGCAAAGGAATACCTCACTCTTCAGTTATTTTGTAAAGACAACAATCCAGTGCAGAAGATGAATTCCACTACTCTAGGTCGGACTCAGAAGAAGAAATTTTAGTGGTGAATGACAAAAAAAAAAAAAAAGAAAAAAAAAAAAAAAAAAAAAAGGGAAATCCACAGGAGTTCAGCAAAGATGCTTATAGAAAAAAGAAACAAGTAAAACTCTGCTGGACGGTGGAGCTGCCAAAAGCAGTTTATCAAGACGTTGACAGGTGACAGAAGTTACACAAACTTGAGAATGCAGTCTGCAAACAGGTGATCTTTAATAAGACAGAGGTGAAACACGTAGGAGAAGTGATCCTGAAGGTAAGAACGCCCCCCCCCCCCCCCCCCCCCCCCCCCCCCCCCCCCCCCCCCCCCCCCCCCCCCCCCCCCCCCCCCCCCCCCCTACATAGTGAAATACATGGTGAAGTTTGTCATCACTTATGAAATCTGTAAAAACCAGTTCTTTGACTGAGAGCATACAAGGCATGGAAACTTGGGCTATGAATGTTGAGAACATTGCAGCAGAGAACAAAGACAAAGAAGAAGTCTTTCGTGAGTACAGTGATGTGTTCGATGAAAGTAGGAACTCTTGAGGGAAGACTGTATGTGAACCCAGTTCTGTTCCTGTGAAAATGTTTCGCAGACAATAACCTCCTCTTTCTGTGAAACAAACAGGTGAGAACTGAAATGGATGTAATTGAGAAGACAGGTGTTGTCGCTCCTGTAAATGCGCTAAAGGAATGGATCAGCAGCCTGGTGGAAGCAACGAAACCAGATGAGAAGATGAGATGGAAAGTTGGCAACATGCACATTTCTAGAGCTGATTATAGCAGGAAACGCCTCAGGACTGCTTGCTACGTGACCAGCCTAGTGGCCAGATAGTGGCTAGATAGTGGCCAGATAGTGGCTAGATCCTTGTAGCGTGGTACCAGCAATCGGAAATGTCCACAAAGATCAGATTTCTTTCATTCTTCCTGTGTGTATGTTTGTTGTTTTTCTTTAAGAAACCGCAGCTCAGCAGATAAATGTATGTTATTTTGGTTTATTGGCATGGTATGTTTTTTATTTGCATAGTAGTAGTAGTTTCATTTTACGTCTTTCCACAAAATCATATGAATTAGATGTGTGTGTGTGTGTGTGTGTGTGTGTGTGTGTGTGTGTGTGTGTGTGTGTGTGTGTGTGTGTGTGTGTGTGTGTGTGTGAGAGAGAGAGAGAGAGAGAGAGAGAGAGAGAGAGAGAGAGAGAGAGAGAGAGAGAATGAGTGAATAATAGTTTTTTACTACGGTAAGCTTTACAAAGCCCATTCACAAGGAAGGGAGATGGGAGTAGGGGCTGCGCATAAACAAAAATGGGAAATACGGGAAATTGATGCGTAACAGAAAAAGTTCATTGTGACGAGGAATCCAAATCACGAGAAAAAAAACATAGAATTCAGTTATCAACATCCAACATTAATAACAGTCAGATTCTCAGAACGTTTATGAACAATAGCGATGCCATAATTCAGGAGTCACGATGGATCGACAAGATTTCGGTTTTTTTTGCCGTTTGTGTTATGTGTCGCGCTGCCTGTCAATTCTTCTTTCAAGGCACACAAGCGGTTATCCATCTTACTTTTGTCGTTTCTTCCAAACATGTCATGATGTCTCATGTTGTCTGTATAAGCTGCTGTTGACTTACTGAAATCACAGGAATCCTTACAATCACAGCTACTGTTTATCATAGACAGGGTTGCATCCGCAGCAAAGGCTTCATTTTCGTGTTGTGTTGAGATCTGTCCTGTGGTTAGTGGACTGTCTCCACATACTGCATCAGAAATGTCTTCAGCATCATCTTCTTCACGCCTTGTTTATCTAGATCAATGTCATTTTTGAACTCTATCCTGGGAAAAATAGTTACTGACTGTAATGGTATTGTACCTTAATGTTCAATCTGTTCGCCATGTAGTAACACGTCAGAGTGAATGCCCTTGCTACATTGACCTCCTTGTCAACTGCCATTCAACGATAAACATCAACGGTGCCAGCACTCTCATATTTAGGCTCCGGCTTGTTCATTTAGTTCTTCAACGCAATAACATTTCACTGACTCACTGTCTATATCACTCTGTGCCATGTCGGTGTGTGTCACGTTGCCAGACGGTGTACTTTGTGCAGGCGAAGATACAGTTGAGGGCTGCTGGTCGGAAGACTGAAAGATGTAGTACAGGCAGCTCTGTTGATATTGTCAGTTCTGTCGTTGTTGCCTGACAGACAAGGTAGGTTTTGGCAGGAACAGACCGGACGGGGTAAATATACGTTTACTCGCCTTTTGCTTCCAGTGGTCCTCGGCCTTCACCTGTCCTTGTTGACCTGCGGCGGACATTTTGTCCGAACATGGCACGTTGAGCTTGGGTTTGCTTGGCAGGAGAATGGTCGACAATCGTTTTTAATCTAAGAACAACAGTCTGATCTTGTCTGTCATCAATTTGAAAAGACGATTACGTCATATTACACAGAGTGGTGTTCAGAATATTTTCTACATTCAGTGGAAGACCTTCAACGGGCATTTTGGAAGTTTCCTTGTTAAGACAAACAAACCATCGGTTTTCTCAAATACCAAGCCTCTAATTAACGTTAGACTAAAGGATGATGGTAAACTTCTTCCTGAAATGCAAAATATCAAAGTAAGGAAAACAGGAGTATTTAAGTCACTGACCAACATCAATGAAAACAAAGCTACTGGTTCTGATGGCATTCCTGGCAAGCTCTTAAAATTAAGTGCCAATGAATTGACTGAGGTATACCAACTACTTTTCCAAGCTTCACTGGACCAGGGAGTAATACCTGATGAGTGGCAAGATGCTAGCATTGTCCCTTTATTAAAAAAAAAGGGTGACAAAACAAAAGCAGAGAACTATAGACCTGTATCTCTTACATCCACATCAGCAAAACTACTTGAACACATAATATATAGTAGCATAATGACCATCATCTTGACAAATATGACTTCTTAAATAACGCCCAGCATGGTTTTAGACAGCGAAGGAGTTGTGAGACTCAACTTATAACAACTCTCAATGATGTTAATAACTGTCTTAACAACAGACAGCAAATAGGTGCAATTTTATTAGACTTTTCTAAAGCCTTTGATAAGGCTGACCATGAGGGCCTGCCGCTTAAATTAGAACATCGGTATTGGCGGTTCTTTGCTAAAATGGTCTAGATCATTCCTCGTTGGGTGAACGAACGCAGAAAGTTGTTGTGGAAGGGTCGTCATCCCATTGTAAACCAGTCTTGTTAGGTGTACCACAGGGAACTGTTCCGGGGCCCTTGTTTTTCTAAATTTATATAAATGAC
>JADBJO010001485.1:307500-370000 GCA_016801955.1 Conus betulinus | reverse complement strand
CAGAAAAAATCGCATATGATGCTCATTAGCATAAGTTTTGACCCAGATTTCTGCCTTCTTTTCAAATAGATGATTTTGTCTTTGAATATAAACAAGGCTTTTAATTTTTAGGTATTTATCCTAAATCTAAACTATGTTGAATTATCATCTGGAAACGGTATTAACAAAGGATATAAAGATTTTTTTTTTCTCAAGGCATTAGTCTACAAATATTGGATAAAGATACTGAAACATTTCTTCACAGAGCAACAACACTAGCGCATTCTAAAAACTAATGTATGCCCAGGAAATGTTTGTGTGTGTGTTCACCAAAATGCTTATTTTCAAAGTGACAAAATTGTTGATAGCAAAGCTTACAAGTAAGCCATAGGTGTTATTTGTTCATTATCAGCCATGAAAACCGCAGCAATACT
Source organism: Conus betulinus (assembly GCA_016801955.1). NCBI lineage: Eukaryota > Metazoa > Mollusca > Gastropoda > Neogastropoda > Conidae > Conus > Conus betulinus. The sequence goes on along the minus strand of JADBJO010001485.1, from coordinate 369,587 downwards.
TGCAAAAATACCTTTAGAAGAGCAGATGAAACTCGGAACAACAAAATCTATGTTAGGAAACCATTCAATCCATAACTGAAATGCTATGGGAATCGAATTAAATTCAAAGGTCCATTTTCCTAGTAGAGCGCAATTGATCAGTTCTTTCACGACGATAAGAACATTGACATCTGATCTTTCGAACAACCCAGGGACACAATCCCCCAGATTGAACTCCATTTTCCAAAGTTAACACAGATTACATAAACTAGAAAAAATGAAGGCCAAATGTCTGTGCATATTCCGTCAAGTCTCGTATTGGCAAACACTATCCAAATCATTTGAAAGTTATACGGACTGTTCTATACCAAAGAAGTGTTCTGAAGGTGCGGATGTTGGTGAAGAAGTCATCATATGGAAGGAATTTCCGTTTCACAAGCACTAACACTTTTAATACAAATTAAGGGGTGAATTTGCTGCAGAGCTGTTTTTGCTCGTCATTTCTTGTCTTTGCTTGTTAGATCCCTTCACATTGTGGGTTGACTGCAGATGTTGATGTTGTCGTACCTTGGCTAAAAGACTCCAGGGATCATCCGAACAGCCGAAGCACTTGAACACTACGGTACAAATGCATCAGCCTGCTGATGATTGGGCAGACTAAATAGCGAAAAGGGGCGCAATCAGAGTAGTAGAGATAATCACAAAGAAATCCAAATCCATTATCCTTAGAGTAAGGCTGCTGTCTGTGGCTTTCAGACATTAACCATTGAAAATGTCTTACACAATTATCTACAAATCTGTAAAAACCCCACTAGGCCTACTCACTTACTTTCATTTTCATTACCGTGCTAATTGATAATTTTATTTTAGTTAGTTACGTTTTACACCCCTGGCTTCAGCTCCTTTTTATGCCATGATTGTAAATAAGTATCTTAGCATAAACTTACATACTTTCACACAAGCACTTAATCATGCAGATGCGCTCACTCTTTCGTTCAAATATGTTCAAAGTACTAAAAATCTTTAAACTAAAAGCACACACACACACACACACACACACACACACACACACACACACACACACACACTCTCTCTCTCTCTCTCTCTTACTCTCTTTCACACACACACACACACACACACACACACACACACACACACACACACACGCGCGCGCGCGCGCGCGCCCACCCACCCACCCGCCCGCCCGCACGCACGCACGCACACGCACGCGCAGCAACACTTTTTTTTTTTACTACCACACAGCAAACGACAACAGTTAAATACGGACTTGATACATGTAAATTTTCTTGGTGTAAACTGATTTCTAATGTCCTTATATTTGGTGTATTTCATTTCAAAATGAAGTTCATCACCAAAGTCATTCTGCTCGCAGTCCCGACAGAATCATTCATCGTGAGATATTCCAAATCGACTGCCAATTTTTTTCATGACTTTATGATTACCACAGCGTAACCGAATTAGTGGGTATGTATAAACTTTCAGGCAACATTATTTCAATATATTTTTCACGGCAAAACTCTGTTTTAAAATTCCTATAAAATAAACACTTATTACTAAATCTAAAGCATCATTCCATGTACGTATGCAAACATCTAATGAATTACGAACATTTATACAAAGACTGTGAACAGACGAAAACTTTTGTGTCTCCCAAACGCAGTCGAATCCTGTTTCTATTGGGATATATCGTATACACATCAACCGCCTAGATGTAAAACCCTGATTTACGCATAAATTATATGACACTTTATACAATCTAGATGAATATTTGTTTGTTTATGGCGGAAGTAATGATGACCAGAATTTTATGAGTTATGCGTATACCTAAACTGATACAGAATATTTCCTAGTTCTCCATATATGAATTCTGTTTTGGAAGAACGATTTAAATGAAAAATATGCTTCAAAAATTTAAGCTGGAAACTTTCCATTAGCTTTAAATCACTTTATCCCCAAATTCACACCCATATAGAAGTACAGGAAGTACCATTGACTGGTACAAGTCCAGTACAATGTTAATAGGCAAATTTTGAAATCTTGCCAAATTTAATGAAAAAAAAAAAAAACATAGCAAATTGCGCTTGGTCATACAAATACTTCTTACATTTAAAAAATTCCTGCTCTGCTAAAAATTACACCTAAATATTTGAAAGTGTGTACAATTTATATAGACTGGTTTCTGAACTTTGTTTTTTTTTTTTCCCCAGGATTATTGTGTTCATTAAACACTACAACCTTTGTTTTTGCTACATTAACATTAAGCTTCCATGTATCACAATACTTGCTTAATACATCAAGAGCATGCCGTAAACCACAAACAAATCTACAATAATAATATCATCAGCATACAAAAGTAAAAGGAAACTAATGTAACTTAATAAATCTGAATCAGGAAGATTTAAATCAGTATTTAAGAAAGCACAGTTACGATCTGTGAATATCGTTCCAGATTATTCAAATACAAAGAAAATAGCAAAGGTGAAAGATTTTCACCTTGACGAACACCTCTAAAACTGCCAAAAATATTCAGATTGACTCCCATTCATAAATATACAAGATTTTATTTGCTGTTTCATATTCGTGATTACTTGCAAAATCTTTCCATTTACACCTTTTTTGATAAACTTTTGCCATAATCCCTGCTTCCAAACTGAACCAAACACTTTTGTGAAATCTACAAAAACACAAAACGATTATTGAAAATATCAATCAAACATTTTAAAACAAATATATGATCTGTTGCAGAATGACCGCGTCGAAAACCAGCTTGATTTTCCGAAAGTGTGTTGATCTTCTCAGTAAAATTTGTCAAACGGTTATTCAAAATTGTTGTGAACAGTTTCCCAACACAACTCAAAAGTGCTATACCTCTATAATTGTTTCAGTCCATTTCACTACCTTTTTTTTTCTCGTAAATTGGCAGAATAAGTCCACTTAACCACACACACACACACACGCACGCACGCACGCACGCACGCACACACACACACACACACACACACACACATTGACACACGTACACAACCCTTAAACTGTGTCTTTCAACTTTTTCAAATGCATTTGGAAAAACATTATCATTTAAGGAAAGAAAGTAGAGTTTAGACATGACATTTTGACACTAAAACACTTTAATCGGGCCAAACTAGAATACTATACGATTTTAGGGAGGGTTTTCTTATTTTTTTTGAAAATTCATGTTTTCGGAAATCTACTCAGAAAGTGTAATTTTTCATTTTCAAAACCACTAATTTAGACATTCTAAAGCATTGTATCAAATATTGTCGACCATAAAAATGTGTGGTGGGATCTATGCAACGAAAAACTGAATATACAAAAAACTGGTTACTGGGATGAAAAAAGAAAGACACCACTTTCTGGGTTTTGACCAGAAGCCCACTTTATAGGCTAGCCCAGTACACACACACACACACTGAAAGATCTAAACAAGCTGATTGAGAACATGTATAGAAACCAAACCAACATTTACCTTTCACTTCAACTGTGGTGTTCACAACCCAAACAATGGCGGTGAGATTTACGTCCAAACGGCCGGGACACGCTGATTCTCGACCAGTCAGTATTGTACTGTCTGGTGTACAGCCGCTATGCTGTTTTCACTCACACAACCGCAGTCTGTGGGCCTCCCCTCTTCCCCACCGCTTCTCTCTACCTCTTTTCTTCCCGCCCATCTGTTGGCTCCATCCCTGCTCCCTTCCCTACACCTTGCCAACTACACACACCTCGGTACTCACTTCTCTTCCTCCCTCCACTGGAAGACGGTCATTTGACACCGCAGTGACAAGGTCCAATGCTCTGTTCACTACAGCGTCAACAACAGCCCTAGCTGGCTTCCTGCTCCCAGTCAGTGCGTGTCCGTACGTAGTCCCATTCAACAGGCCAGGGGGCACCCACTCTTTCAATATAAACTACAGTGAAGAAAAATTTAGAAAGAGTGGGGGTTAGTTGTCGCCAAGGACGTTGACAAATAAAGCACAGGACAAGACGCGATGCATTTCGACCTCTTGGATCTTCTTCAAGCAAAAAAAAAAAAAGATCACATTCAACATTTAGGACAGTACAAAGAAAGAAGGAAGCGAGACTTATCTGATGTCCATGTGGTGTGCTGTGAATACAGTGAAGAAAGTCCTCCTTTATCTCGTAATGTTTCTTAAAAAAAAAAACGTAAATGAATAAAAATAAATAAATAAGATTACACAAATAAAGTAACAAGAAAAGGCAGCATAAAAAAGGCTGTCTAAATGCTAAGATCAGTAAAACTCAACAAGGACACTAGCCTAATGTGAAGATTTCCGCCAAGAGGCCATACACTGTCTAATGTTCCCATAGGTGTATTATGGGGTCATCACCGACTGACAAGCAGTCAAGGTCAACATGGTGAAATGATGTGAAAGCTGAGAACGATTTAGTGGTGGTGGTGGTGGTAGTAGTAGTAGTAGTAGTGGTGGTAGCAGCAGCAGCAACAACAGCAACAGCAGCAGCAGCAGTAGCAGAAGAAGAAGAAGAAGAAGAAATTGTTGTTGCAAACAGTTGTAATAAAAGGTAAACAAATTTTAAATGTAATTAATAGCGAACCGCCAAGAAAACGTACACAAACGAATCACAAGAGAAAACACGACGCGTTTTGACCTCTTAGGTTTTCTTCAGGCAAGATACAAAACACTCAGGACAACGGAAATGAACGAGCAATCACTTATCTTCATTCACTTCAGCGCAAGATGAGCGTTGAATGAAAACGAGGCTGTCAAGGAGACAGTGTGTGAGTCCAGGTAGTAATGATGATAATTATATTAATGATAGGAATAATGATAATGGTAGACATTTTTGTTTATTCATTTTTGTTTGATTGTTTAGTGTTTTGATTATTTTTTTTGTGTGTGTGGTGGCAAAACTTGTTTCATGGATGTAAAGTTTATAATGTGAGCAGAAGAAAGTAGGCCTACTTTCTCTCCTTTACGCATCTTCACTCCACAGTTTAGTGTTAGTCTGGCTTGAATCCTTGTCTTATGTGAATAAGGCCGGTGTAACGATCCATTTTAACTCCCCTCCACTTTTTAACTCCACGGGAGTTAGAATTAGTACGTGCCAATTTTAACTCCCCGGGAGTTAAAACAAACCACGCCAGAATGACCCCCCCCCCCCCCTCTTTTTTTTTTTTTTTTTTTATTAACTCCCCCACCCCAAAACATTCAGTTTTATGTGTTAGTCACGAAATGAGAAACAAACATTTTAATATACATCCCCCTTCCTCCCTCCCCCTCTGTCTCCCTCTCTCTCTCTTTCCCTCTCCTTTTCTCCCCCTCTCTGTTTGTCTATCTGGTGGTCTGTCTGTCTGTCTGTCCGGTTGTCTCTGTCTCTGTCTGTGTGTCCCCTCTCCCCCCTCTCATGTCTGTCTTTTATATAAATCTTACGAAGGATAAAAGGCTTAGGAGATGGTAAGTCTCTACCCTCCTTTCATTCTAGCACGGCAACCATGATGAAGAAAATTACAATGCAAATGTGTGTGTGTCTGAGTGTGTTAAACATAAAACGGACCTTATAACTCAGCTGTTTCTCAACTGGTTCAATTCAATTTTGCTTTGTGAAGTGGCGTGGCTATGCCAATGTGATTGAAAAGTTAGCGTCCTTTTAGTGGATGACCTGGGCATCCAGCACCCGTTCTGCAGGGCACTGGGCCTTATAGTTCAGTCCTTTTTCAATCGATTTTCGTCAGGTTATCAAAATTTCTGGAAGGTGAAGGCACTATTTGTCTCTATTTTAAACTCATATCACACTAGCGCTCACACGCTTCGACCCCGCACTTTGCCCGACTCAGTGCTTCGCGCTTCGACCACTTGGTGGCGGTTTATACAAAAAGTAAGGACGCCATGACCTTCCGAAGGTGCCAACGATGCTTGATACCAAATTTGAAGTCGTTCTGCTGAGAACTTCGGCCGTACTAAGCGCTTTGCACTTCGAGTCGCGCTTCGCTCTCATTGGTGGACGGTTATTCAAAAAGTAAAGACGCCATGATCTTCCGAGGGTGCCAAGGATGCTTGATGCCAAATTTGATGTTGATCGGTTGAGAACTGTGGCCGTGCATAAGGTACACAGACAGGCAGACACACACACACACACACACACACACACACACACACACACACACACACAGATTGGAATATATACAAGACACAAACTACTCAATTATTTATTAATTTTCAATAGATGCAGCCAGTATTCTTGGTGCAGTGTGTGTGTGTGTGTGTGTGTGTGTGTGTGTGTGTGTGTGTGTGTGTATGGTCATTCCATGCATAAGGCCAGAACGACTCCCCCCCACCCCCCCTTGTATTTTTTTAACTCCCTAGCAGTCAATCTGGATCAACTTCTTAATCGAAATTAACTCCCGGAGAGTTAGTTGAGGCATGTGCATATTTTAATCCCCCCCCCCCTCCCCCCCAGGAGGTAGAGTTAGAATATGCACATGCCTAAACTAACTCCCGGGGAGTTACTTTTGATCAAGAAATGTTGATCCAGATTGACTCCCGGGGAGTTTAAAAATACAGGGGAGAGTCATTCTGGCCTTATGCCAGGACTACACCCCCCCCCCCCCCCCCCCCCCACACACACACACACACACACTGCAGAGAGACACTTGACACATGACACTTGAAAACTTTACTTGACAAGGATAAAGATCTTAGGCTAACATAAAAGCCTATTGATCCAATCTGACTTCGACAAACACTAATAATAGTAAACAAGCTGACTAGAAGCATGCAGAGAGAGAGAGAGAGAGAGAGAGAGAGAGAGAGAGAGAGAGAGAGAGAGAGAGAGAGAGTAAAAGAAAGAAAAACAGACAGAAAGAGGGGGAGTGGGGGAGGCACTAGAGAAAGAGACACTGAGACAGATAAACAAATAGACAGCAGACAGAGATACAAGCAAAGAGAGAGGGAGAGAGATTAAGAGAGACAAACAGACAGACAAGCAAGCAAAAAGGCAGACAGACAGACAAGCAAGGAGAGTGAGAGATTAAGCGAGAGACTGAAAAAAATGTTGGGGGGGGGGGGGGGGGGGGGGGGGGGGAGAGGGAGACAGACAGACAGACAGGTAGACAGACAGGGCGAGGGGGGGAGGGAAGGAGGGAGGGAGGGAGGGAGAGGGGTGTATATTAAATGTTTATTTCTCATATCGTGACTAACACATAAAACTGAATGTTTTGGGGGGGGGGAGTTAATCTAAAACGGGGGGAGTCATTCTGTCGTGGTTTGCTTTAACTCCCGGGAGTTAGAATTAGTATGTGCCAATTTTAACTCCCCGGGAGTTAAAACAAACCACGCCAGAATGACACATCCCCCCCCCCTTTTTTTTTTATATTTTTTTTTAGATTAACTCCCCCTTCCCAAAACATTCAGTTTTATGTGTTAGTCACAATATGAGAAATAAACATTTAATATACACCCCCTCTCCCCCTCTCTCTGTGTCTGCCCCCCCCCCCCCCCCCCAACTTTCTTTCTTCAGTCTCTCGCTCACTCTCCTTGCTTGTCTGTCTGTCTGCCTTTTTGCTTGCTTGTCTATTTGTCTCTCTTAATCTCTCTCCCTTTCTCTTTGCTTGTCTCTCTGTCTGCCTATTTGTTTGTCTATCTCATTTTCTTTGTCTCTAGTGACTCCCCCCACTCCTCCTCTCTCTGTGTTTTTCCTTTCTTTTACCCCCCCCCCCTTCTCTCCATCTCTCTCTCTCCCTCACTCTCCTTCTCTCTCTCTGTGCATGCTTCTTGTCAGCTTTGTTTACCATTACTAATGTTTATCAAAGACAGATTGGATTAATAGGTTCTATGTTAGCCTAAGATCTTTATCCTTGTCAAGTAAAGTTTCCAAGTGTCATGTCATGTAATGTAATGTAAAAGGATATTTATAGAGCGCTTTACCTCGCAAGAGCCCAAAGCGCATATTACAGAAAATCATAAAATTATAATTCTAAATCAAAGCACGCTTGCACAAACATACACAGGCGCACGTGTGCACGTGCACGCACACACACACCACATTATAATTTTCTTCATTATGGTTGTTGCCCGTGCTAGAATGAAAGGAGGGTACCCAGACAGCAAGCCAAGCTAGAATCAATCTTGGCATAAGCTAGGCAACTGGCTAGGGACTAGCTTGGATAACCAGCTGGGGACAGTCTAGAAGTGCTCATGGGCCCAACCTTGGTTCTAGCTTGGCACCCTAGCTAGTTCTACATGGGCCCAACCTTGGTTCTAGCTTGGCACCCTAGCTAGTTCTACATGGGCCCAACCTTGGTTCTAGCTTGGCACCCTAGCTAGTTCTACATGGGCCCAACCTTGTTCTCTAGCTTGGCACCCTAGCTAGTTCTACATGGGCCCAACCTTGGTTCTAGCTTGGCACCCTAGCTAGTTCTACATGGGCCTATCCTTGGTTCTAGCTTGGCATCCTAGCTAGTAAATACTAAATAAATCTTAAATAAATGTTAGCGAACCGCCAAGAGAGAAACGTGGACAAACGAGACACAAGACAACACACGATGCGTTTCGACCTCCTAGGTCTTCTTCAGGCAAGACATAAACATTGTGCCTGTGCCGAACGAATTTGTCACTTAGCTTATATCTCTTCAGCGCAAGGTAGGCAGGAGTTGATTCAACGCTGAAGAGATCTAAGCTAAGTGACAAATTCGTTCCTTTTCATTGTCCTGCTTGTTTGTGTCTTGCTTGAAGAAGACCTAAGAGGTCAAAACGCATCGTGTTTTGTCTTGTGACTCGTTTGTCCACGTTTCTCTGGCGGTTCGCTAACATTATTTAAGATTTGTTTGGATTTCCGCCTGCAGTTGTCTCAATTTGCAACTAGTAATGCTAATTCTAGCACGGCTGACGCTGGCCTTCTATAGCTAGTTCAATGATGGGCTATTGCCATCATCATCTACCTCATCCTTCTCCTTCACCCGTGTCGCCAGTGGGTGTCATTGTCTCCCAAAGTCACACATCTTCTCCAAGTCTCACAATTGAGACATCTGCAGGCAACTTCCAAAACACACACACCAGCAATGTTGTTGAAGTACGATGTGTGCAGTTGTCCCTTTCTGAACTTTGCTTAAACTTTCCCCTGCATGACTGTTGACATCAATCCTATTTGTGTTTTTGATCACATGGCCTACATGTTTCAGTTTTCTTCTGTTGATCCCTGTGAACAGTTGGTGCTTAGCATTCAGTTCATTTAACATGCTGTGGTTTGTTCTTGTGTCTGTCCATTTGATTCTGGAAAGTCGTCCGTAGAACCTCTTTTCTGTTGCATTGATTATATTTTCTTCATCCTTTCACAGTATCCAGGCTTCACAGCCATTCTGTTTGTTGTCCACCATGAAATTCATACTCGCATGCACGCACACACGCACGCACGCATGTACACACACACACACACACACACACACACACACACACACGCACGCACGCACACACACACACACACACACACACACACACACACACACACACACACACACATCAGTTTCTTATGGGAGCAATTCAGGTAATTTTATTTGAAAATTCTCTTAAATGCATTGAGTCACACAATTCTGTGTTGGCCTCTGCCGGGTCGTCCACAACCACCACCACTGTTTTTTGGCTTACTTTTGCCACCTGGGACACAGTCCCTCCATGTGGCCAGCCAATCGCTCATGTACGTCTTCATCAGTAATGTTTTGTTTCATGCCGCTCCATAATCAACATGACTTTCACATAATTCAGAGCTACATAAACAAAAAATGCCACATGCAGCAGCAGCAAAAGTACAAAATTCTCTTCATTCATTTCACCTTCTAAATCATCGTTATAAGAATCACAAAAACCTGAAAGTGTATCAGTATAAATGTCGTTTTCCCAGTTCTCAACTTCATTGGTGCTAAGTTCTGTGGCGCTATCAGACTTATTACCACCAACAAGCCCATCAAGTCCATCATTTGTATCAGAAGCACTACTGTCTGTGTGATCAGTATGATTATTACGTCTAACAGGAGTGTTCAATTGAACATCACGACTGTCACTAACAGAGTCCGAACACAAAGGGACTACGGAGAAGTGGCGGCTATCGATCTGAATCAAGTTCAACAGAATCACACACAAAAGACAATTTTTGCGCTTTGGCTTCGTTTTTCGCCGAAAATCACAGCAGCCTGATCACAGCTTTTCAAAGTCTCAGAAACAAATTTTCGTATACGTACTCTGTTTTTCAACCCAGTACGAAGACATGTTTTAAAAAAAGAAAAATACACAACAGCTACCTTTTAAAAAATGGAGAAAAGGTCCAAAAAGCTCACTGTAAGTGACACACGTGTTCACAGCTGCTTTGCACCGGCGAACAAAGAACGGCAAACGGCCCGACTCCGGTCAATGAAAAGTGTCGACCACCACACAAAATTCCGGATCGGAAAATCTCATGTAAAGACGAAAAAAAGACATAAAACAATCAAAAAAACATGTGCAACATTCTCGTGTTTTCTATCATTTCTGGTGATTACGCAGCTAGAATATTGTAGAATGTGAAACAAAAAAAAACATAAAGAAAAAATGGAATTGAGATTTGTGCTAAATATAGGCCAGTTTGGTTGGCCTGATGACTCAGCGCATTATGGGAGGTAGAGCGCGCGTGCTAGGGTGGCAGGCTAGGGCTGTGCTAGAATCTAGCTTGGTTCCCTAGGTCAGCACTTGCTTGAGTGACCGGGTAGTACCTACCTAGAATCTAGCTAGGCACCCTAGGTGCAGCACGCTGCTTGGGTGGCATGCTAGTGCCAAGCTAGAACCTAGATTGGGTTCCAAGACAAGCGGATGAGCCTAGGATATCTAGGACAACCGAGCTGGATCTGGCTAGAATCTAGGTGAGCCCTAGGACCCTTGCTGTCTGGGTAGTGACTTCCTATCTCCTAAGCTTTTATCCTTCGTAAGATTTATACACCCCAGTACGCTTAACTCGAGTAGGGGATAAGTCGAAGTTCGCATAACTCGATGTCTTTTTCATTTCCCGGTCGTCGTTCGTGCTCTTTGAAAGACTAAATTTCAAACGGATATGTCGAAGTCGTGTATCTCGATTTTCATGTAGCTCGAAGTTTTTTTCGCCACCTGTATTCACTGATAAGTCGAAGTCAAGAGAGAGAGAGAGAGAGAGAGAGAGAGAGAGAGATTTCTATCTGTTGTTGCTATTTGTATGATTACAATGTAACCATGAGTTTGTGTGACAGTTTACGTGCCTGTGTGTGCGAGTCTCTCTGTCTCTCTCTCTCTCTCTCCCCCCCCCCCCTCCACCTCTCCCCACAGCACACGTCATTGTCTTTTTGCGTGAATGTAGGCAAAAGTCTGGATCTATTCAAGTGACTTTTCATTCAATTAAAAAAAAAACGTGCTCCGATACTGTTGACTTTGTTAAGAGGTCAAATTGTGAAGCCATACGACTCATTCTGCGATCACAGTTCGCCGTGGCTGAACGTAAATTAAAAATGCTCTCCCTGAAGCGCAAACTAGATCTAATTCGTGAATTTGAGAGGATCCTTTCCTTTGAAGAAACGGAAAAACACAGCAGAGAGAGTTAAAATTCCGCCCAACACATTGTCAGCTATCATGAGGGACCGCGAGAAATATAAGAAGCTGTATTTCAGCAGCGAGACTGACCCCAGAAAGCAGAGAGTTCGCCATTTTGCACACACCCAGAGCATCGACCAAACTCTTCTTGACTGGTTCGCCAGTGCAAGGTCAGCTAATGTTCATGTCAGTGGTCCATTTCTCAAGCAGAATGCAGAGGAGTTCTCTCGGAATTTAGGCACACCAGACTGGCACTGCAACAATGCCTGGCTATCCAGATTCAAAAAGAGACATGCCACCGTTTTCAAGACAATGAGCGGTGAACGACACTCTGTAGACGAGCAAGCTACAAAACGCATGGACTGGGAGCGTGTTGATACCTACCCTACGCAGATACCAAGCAAAAGACATCTTCAACGCTGATGAAAGTGGCCTCATTTGGCGTCTTTTGCCAGATAAGACACTGACGTTCAAATCTGAGAAATGCTTTGGTGGCAAGAAATCAAAGGAAAGAATTACATCCTTGCCTGCACGAACATGGATGGCTCTGGGAAAATGCCACTCTTCACCATAGGATGGTTTAAGAGACCACGGTGTTTCACGGGCGTCAAAACGTTGCCAGTTGAATAAGATGCTAACGTCAAGGCGTGGATGACTGCAGAGCTATTTGAGAGCTGGTTGACAAAATTTGATCTAACAATGCATTCTCAAAAGCGGAAAGTGTCGCTGATGATGGACAATTGCTTTGCATATGGAAAGTTTCATCATCATCTGAAGGCCACACAGCTGTTGTTGCGACCTCCCAACGCCACAACAAAGCTGCAGCCACTTGATCATCAAGGGATCATACAGAATGTGAAGGTGCACTACAGAACAGCCAGCCTATCAAAACTGGTCACAAAAATCTGCTGGAATGCCAAAAGAAACCTTCCACATCAGTCTTCTCGAGACCATGACAACACTGAAACAGGCGGGGGATCGTGTTACGCCCCCCACCACCAGAAAACTGCTTTAGAAAGGCAGGGTTTGTGACCACCTCTTCCACCAGTGCTCCAAGTGCGTGTTCCAGCGATGAAGATGCAGAGCGGGAACCACTTCTGTCCAGACTGCAGTGGATGGGAAATTAAAGCAGAGGATATTTTGACATTGATACAGATCTTCAGACATCGAGCTGCGAGGCGACACCAAAGAACACACATCACACTGCCAATAGCCATCATCAACCCCATCAGCAGCAGCAGTCAGTGACCAGTCTGACTCGGATTCCGAGCGTGATGACTGTGGGGAGCCAGAGCGTGTCACCTACAAAGAGATACTCGATTATATGCATAAAATCAACATCTACTGTATGCAAACATGGGGGTCCCAGAGTCTCCTGGACCAGTTCCACGAGTTTACAGAGAGCCTTAACAGACATGTGGCCAATGTTATGAGTCAAACTACAATCGATCAGTTTATCACACACACACACACACACAGATCATGGGGGAGGGGGAAGATGATTCTGGTGACATTTAACAAGAATCAGTAATTCTGATAGCCCTGGGGATGAAATGAGGCTGTGAAGGAGTTAATCGGAGTCCTAGTCTGAGATAGATACATGTATTGGGGGGAGGGGTAGAGAACGGAGGGAGAAGGGGGGATTCTAGGGGAAACAATCAGATCTGTTAATTGTTAGATCAGTAAAGACGATCATAACTGTCTCAATAATTGTTTCATTCAGTTTCAGGACATTCATTACATGTAAGTCCCTTTGAATTTAAATGATTATTTTGGTGTTAATGTAACTGTTAAACCGATAAGAAGTATTTATCTCTGTGTGATTATTTCTTTCCGTTTGATCATTCAGATCAAAGCAAATGATTCAGATGATTTCTGATGGCAGAAATATTGCTTGTAGGCTTACGCGTTGTGTTTGCCGAAAAAGGAGGTTAATTTCAATCTTTATTTTCTCTTATTTCTTTTAAATATGCTTGCTTGTTTTTATTGTCATTTTCAATGAGCTAACATTGATTTATTTTGGCTTTGGATTCCCAACACTTTAACATTTCAAAGAGCAAGGATTTGGTTTCGTCCTCTTTAAAAGTTTATCCATTCAAATGTACTTTTTTTTTTTCCACACAAAGTGATTATGACGTGTGTTGTTGCTGGGGTTGTTAATAGTTTTTGTTTTGTTTTATTTTAATCGGTTGAAAAGATTAAATGGAAAATAAATCCCCCAAAATCGAATGTCTGAAAAGGGTGTTGAACAAGTGTTTTTGAATTGAGAGAGAGAGAGAGAGAGAGAGAGAGAGAGAGAGAGAGAGAGCACACCTCCATCACATTCACAGAGCTCTCGTTCTCTCTCTCTCTCTCTCTCTCTCTTACACACATCAACATGCACTTCCCCTTCTGTCCCCCCCCCCCCCCCCCCCCCCTCCTCCACATATGAAAGCTGTACAAGGCACGTCTAGCTAACACACACACACACACACACACACGCACACGCACACACACACACACACACACACACACACACGTGCCCGTGCTATACTGTATAATACAGGCATAGTGGTTACATGTAAGTCGACGTGTCTTCTCTAAAACTACAGCAAATTCGAGATATCCGTGACAAACGGATACGTCGAAGTACGCATAACTCGACACAAAATCTGTTTCCCCTGGAGCGTCGACTTAAGCGTACTCGACTGTATAAAAGACAGACATGAGAGGGGGAGGAGGGGGGGTGGGGGAACACACAGACAGAGACGGAGACAACTGGACAGACAGAAAAATAGACCACCAGATAGACAGAGAGAGAGAGGGAGAAAGAAAGAGAGAGAGAGAGAGAGAGAGAGAGAGAGAGAGAAAGTGGGGGGGGGGGGGGGGGAGGGGGGGGGAGACAGGGGGGGAGATGGGTGTATATTAAATGTTTATTTCTCTCATATCGTGATATGACACATAAAACTAATTCTAACTCCCAGGGGGTTAAAAAGTTGAGAGGAGTTAAAATGGATTGTTACACCCGGCTTTCACCAGGACAAAAAAAGGCATATCCTTTTGGTACAACGGGTTTTTGACTACAGTCAACTTTTGGTATTATCAACTTATCACATACTTTCACATATACAAGCAAACGTGCAGCATGAGAGACAAATGTTGCTTTGTGATGATTTTATTCAAAATATCAATGCTCCTGCAGGGACTGGAAACAAAAAGCATAAACACAATCCTCTCTCTCTCTCTCACCCACCAAACACACCTTTTAACAGTTAGAAAGGGACACCGTATGGTGAAAAACAACCAACCCATATATTTTCAATAGTGGCATCAAGAAAAATATATGAATGAAACAAAGGATAGACAGGTAAACGTAAACCTCTGCCCAGGTAGAAGGAATGGTGGATCTGCCCTTTTGATTCTGTTCAGCACCAAGGATCCATATCAAACTTTAATGGTCTTGTTTTGGGGCCACACAGTCCATGCTTCCATCTAGTTTCATTAATTTTTTTTTGAGGACTAAGGACAGAAACAAAACATTGATTTATTAAAATAATGTCAAAAGTTTAACACTCTTCAGTAAGATTATTTCTTTAAAATGCAAAATCTGCCATTTCTTCCATGGTAACGCCTTTCCACAGATCCTGGTCAACTGAGAACAATTCTTTCACCTTGGTCTTTATCTTCCCACAAAAGTAAGGTCTACCAAGGCTGGGAGATCACCAGTTGAGACGTTTTCCTTTCTACAGCAGATTACCTGAACTAGAGACATTGTAAAGCTATGGGACTGGGTTTCTTTCATTCTCTCCACTTTTTCTACACTTGTGCCATGGTGGTTATGTTTTCATCTGTATTCATTTAATTGATTGTCTACTTCACTGTTTGTCTACTACCCACTTTAACAAAATGTGGTTGAGGGATGGGATGTAGACCAAACCAATGAAACTTCAGCGCGGATCTGTGTTGCGGATCAAACATCAATACATCATCTGGTCAGCAACATTATCATAAATGTTCCACTGAATATAAATGTTGTGGAACGACTGTTCATAATTATCTGTATATGAAATAATAGTGATATAGATCTTGACATTTCATAGTTTTCCCATCTTACATTAGAAAAAAATCATACTAAGAAACTTTTAGTCCTTAAATATCATTATTCATCCTAATGAAAAAAAAAAATGTTTTCGCTCATGAAATCACACACGTGTAAAGGACACCAATGAAAAAGACTTACCACTGTTTTTTTTCTCACTCATGTTATAATAAACGCACAATATAGTTGAAGGGGGAGGGGAAGGTGGGAGTGGGGTGAGTGGAGGATTAAGGGGAGGGGGTGGGACCTCACATTCTGGTGCGGATCCAAAATCCATTCAACTCTGGCAGAGGTCTGCATTTTGCCGAGTGCCCTTGTTTTGCTTTAAATCCCAGTCCTAAGATGCAAGTAACCCACCTTTGTTTTCTCTCGTAGAGATGCGCATCACTGTACAATCTTTCAAATGGATGGCACAATACAGTACTGATTTCTATTGAATAGTACTTGCAAAGACATCACAGAATTCACAGTGTCAAAGTCCAGCTGCTCTCCCAGGCGGGGTGGGGGTGGGGGATGCGCTGCCTCAGTGCAGCACCACTCCTTTTTGTGTATGTGTTTGAGTATGTCTCCGTTGACCAATCCAGGAGGATCTGTTGACAGACCTCCCTAGGACAACTGACCAATCCAGGAGGATCTGACGACAGACCTCTCACGGACAACTGACCAATTTAGGAGGATCTGTTGACAGACCTCCCATGGACAACTGACCAATTCAGGAGGATCTGTTGATAGACCTCCAAGAGACAACTTCATTGTTGCCATGGCTTGTTTTTCATGTGCTACATGTGCGCTGCACACAAGACCTCGTTTTACTGTTTCATTCAAAGGACTAGTACTCAGACACATGATTAGTGGAGAGAGGGTGGGGAGAAAAAAAGCCGTAGCTTTTGAGACTTGAACTTGGAATTCTATCATTTCTGAAGCAAGAATATCTCCGCTAAATCAAATATACCCGTTTGACATTCAGACAAGCAAACACCAAGAGAACAATAACAAGATACTGTCTTCTAGCTTTGAACTCAGTAGTTGTTTTGAAAGAGTTTCACTTTCACACACTGAATGACGGCAACAAAAACAAAATCTGGCAAACACAATTATGTAACACTTAACCAGTACTTGTCAACTTGGTTTATTTTCACGGGGTAGCTGGGAAGCAGAGAAAGATGGCGATGGGAAAAAGAGGAGGAAGTGATAGGCAGAGGTGCAGAAAAACAGAATGCTTGCAATGATTCGAACAATGCAGCCCTGATTCTACTCTCCCATGTCAGTCGCCATTTTAACCAGATCTCAACATTAAATGAAACATTAATCCAAAAACAAAGGAGACGAGCAGGTGTGTTAAGGGTACAAAAGTCAGGACCAAGTGTGTTAAAATGAACTCCTCCCTGACTCCCAGCCTCCCCCCCCACCCCTCCATCCCCATCGGTGCACCCCCTGCCCTCCTCCAGAGTGTTGGTACACATAAAAGAACCACTGACACCATACCAGTAGATATAGAAATTTTATGCAGATAGCTGACAAGCCATGACAGAACTACACACAACTTAGTCTCCTTGATTTAGAGAATCTAGCGCCAACAACTCAATCCCTATGTAGTGCCTCACTTTAGTTTTTTTATACTTGCAACATTATGACAGTGTTGGGTGACAGGAAGAAGTCTAACAAAAAAGACGAACATACAACACATTCCATAATGGCTGGTATCAACACGTAACATAAATGCAAATGCACTGTTGGAGACAAAGAAAGAAATGTGGACCTCAACAGGTGGCAAAATTCAATCCTATAGCATATGAAACAGGTCGGTGACATCAAGTCTCTCAAATATCAATCTAAAACAATGTGAACTTTCAACATAACTGATTTAGTGAATATGTTTCATTAAGGATTTCAACACAACCACAAATTGTTATGTGAATAGTGTAGGCATTCAAAATTATACGCTATTTCTGAAGGATGATTTTACAGTCATACAGCCTTTAATCTTTTAAATACAGGCACACAAACAAAACAGTATCAGACGTGTCTACAATCAATGTGAGCTAGGACCACCGACAGTGACTGCATTACTTTTTTCCATTTGATATATGAACATTCAATCAGCTGATCTTCAGTTTCATTCTAATTTTCTTTTCAGACTTGCTTTTGTATATTCTTCCACCAGAAGACATTTGCATCACTGTACTTCACCCCTCATGGTTTACATGGTACCTTGCAGTGGTATGGAAGAGACAATTTTTCAACGTTTTAAAGATTACTGAATCCTCTTGTGTAGTTCTGTTGTTGTAGTACCTATTTTCACCTTCACAGGTTTTTTTTTTTTTTGTGAATGTTTGATAGAAATTGGACACAGTTATGAAACCTGTTGTGTAGTTCTGTTGTTGTAGTACCTATTTTTCACCTTCACACAGGTTTTTCTTTTTTGGTGAATGCTTGATAGAAATTGGACACAGTTATGAAACCTGTTGTGTAGCTCTGTTGTTGAAGTACCGATTTTTGCTTTCAAAGATTGATCATTGCTTTTTTCTTTTGGTGCATGACTGATGGAAATTGGACACATCATGACCCAACCTTCGAAACATTTTACTGCCGACATTCAAGTGCCTCCTAGATTAGATACCCATTGATACTTGGAAGGCTTTCAAAATGCTGGTGTTTCAAATATTCAATCGCCTCGAGGTTCAACCAAGCGGCGAAGGAGTATCAGTGTACAGTGTTCCTAGTTTGTACAGGGATGACCTATATGAGGTTTTTGAGGGTGCTCCTCTTGCCGAAGGTGAACAGATGACAAGTCAAATGTTAAAATCCTACAAATTTCACTGCAGTTCCCGGAAGACAGTCAAGGGTATAAAAGCCTACATGTCCACCCCAAGACAAACAGCAAAGTCTTTTACTGGTGATGAGAGCATGACTCAGAATCTGGTGGTCAATAATATTAAGGGTGACATAGTCTGAAAAAAGCTAATGAAAAAGGGGCATCCTCAGCTTCCAGAAAGCTGTGCACGTCTTGTCAGGATAACGAGTCTGCCCAGTTCCAAATGCTTTCCATGACTTGAACCAAGGTCGTCAAGTCAAGTAAACTTTATTATCTCAATTTGAGAAATTAATTTGTGGTCACACACATTCACAGCAAAATAAACAATAATTTAGTCACATTACCCATTTTCTCACATATGACATACATTCATATAAAGGAATTTGGATTTCAATTAAACATCTCCTCGGTTCATAAAATCAATGGACAGGGGAATAAAACTTTGTTTAAATCTGACACTTCTGCATTTAACCGATCGGTATCTTCGTCCTGATTGAAGAAGGTCATACTGATTTGCAAGAACGTGGGTCTGGTCACACGCAATCTTCTTCGCTTTACAAACAACACGGCACCTGTACAGCTCACTCAGACTTTTTTTTGTCTCTCACCAACGATTTTTCCTCCCCCACGTTCACCACTTTCTCAAGCACATTTCTACTCTTCACAGTCAACCCACCATACCAACACATAAATGAGAAAGTTAAAACAGATTCCAAGAAGCATGAATAAAATCCGAAGAATGTCAGTATTCACATGAAATGATCGCAGCTTGCGAAGACAATATAATCTGGTTTGACATTTTTTGTGGACATACTCAACATGGGATTTAAAATTCAGCTTATTATCTATAAAAGTTCCTAAATATTTGTATGATTCAACACGTTCTACTTCAGCACCTTTGATAAAAAGTGGGTGGTACAGCTTTTGGATTCTTTCTAAAATCAATCAACATTTCTTTCGTTTTTGTTACATTCAGATCAAGATAGTTATGATCGCACCAGTCAACAAATCTTTGAACCTCCTTGAAGTAAACAGAATCAGAGTTGGAGAGATCCACAAGTGCTGAGTCATCTGAATATTTAATACAAAGTTGAATCACTTCCTGAACAATCATTTGTGTACAGAGTAAAAAGCACTGGTGATAAAACAGTACCCTGGGGTGCGCCAGTTGAAATGACTCTGGAAGACGAAACAACACTTTGATATCGAACAGACTGTGTCCTCTGTGTAAGAAAATCAATCCAAAGAATGAGCTTGTTACACACATTTATGTTAATGAGTTTCCTTGCCATCAGATGTGGTTGTGGTGTTTGAATGCTGACGAGAAATCAATAAAGAGAATGCGTACAAAGGAGGCAGGTTTTTTCGAGGTGTGAAAAAGCATGATGGAGAAGTGCGAGTGTGGCATCATCTGTTGATCTGTTCTGTTGGTATGCGAACTGAAACGGGTCTTGGTACTGTGTAGTATCTTTTAAAAACAGAACAGAGGACAATTCTTTCAAGACATTTCATTGCAACAGATGTGAGGGCAACTGGTCGGTAATCATTTAAACAGCTTGGGTTGCGTTTTTTTTGGGAACAGGACATACAGTGGCATTTTTCCATAAAACAGGAATTATACATTCTCTAAGTGACCAGGTAAACAAGCGACTGTAAACATAGGAGAGCTGAGAAGCACACACCTTTAACAATTTTCCACAGATATTATCAGGGCCCATTGCCTTTCTCACATTGAACATCATTTTCCTCAATCACAACAGAATCACTTCACTTCCATCAACATCGTTTTTAAACAAGGTCAACTCTGTCCATGCATGCCAATTCAACCTCCTCGTCTCTTAACTCTACCCTCTTTCCTCGTGCCCTATTCTTCGAACTCACTCACCCTCTCTCCCACTGTCCCTCTGTCAACTTCAATCACCACTTTGGCTTTGGGGAGTATTGCACATGTTAATGTCTGTACTGTTTTTATTTTTTTGTTGCTGAGGAAGACATATTGCTGAAAGTTTCTTGTCCTGTTTTGTGTCGTGCATTAAAACTGCGTTACTTCACACTTTGTTTTGTGTGCTCTTCTGCTTTTTCGTCTGGTTCTGGTAACGCTGCAGTTTGTTTCATTTGCCTGTTATATGCCTGTTTGAGTAGAACCATGTAGTTGACGATCCACCTTGAAGCCACACCGTAGCAAAGCATTGCCTGCACTCTCTTGCAATTTTGACAGGCTGGATGGATTGACCAACAAAATCCAGCTAAAGAAGGGCAGATTTCCATTTGCTCTGTCTGCCTCCCCATCCACCAGCCCTACAAGTTTTGCAAGGAGGAGCTGAACAATCTTCAAGAACTGAGTGTCATTTGCTCAGAGTCCAAACCATGTACTGGTGTGCACCCACTGTAGTGGTGCCCAGACGTAAAGGAAGACAAGGCTCTGCTCTGATGTCACAAACCTGTCAAGTGTGACACTTTTTCACAATGCCGAACAGACCAACTACCCACACAACTGTCCTGGGTTCGAGTCTTCACAAAACTTGATTGCATCAATGGTTTTTATCAGCTGCAACTACACCCCAGGTAAAAAGAGAGTTGACAATCTTCTTCACCCCCCCCTTTGGAGGATTCTGCTACACAGTCTGCCCTTTCAGTTCAGGACCAGGAATATTTCGTGTAAAATACGCCATCTGCTGGCTGGTGTTTCTGGAGTCATCTGCAACATGGAGAGACCTTCTTGTTCATGGATCCGACCACTTAGAATATGACAGACTACGTTGGGTGATGAAGAATATGATGGAAGCAGGACTGATCCTGAATCCACAGAAATGTGAGTATTTGTAGTTGACATAGTTTCTGCAGAGTGCATCATAATCTGCCCAGAAAAAGTGGCAGCCATTACAAACTTTCCAAAACCAACAAACATGACCAAACTTCAGCATTTTGAAGGTATGCTGAACTGTATTGCTAAATTTGCAATCTCATCTTTGCATACATCACAAATGCTCTTAGAGAACTCCTAAAGAAAAAGACTTTGCCTTGATCTTGGAGGCCTCTCAAAAGGACACATTCCTGCGGATCAAATGACAGCTTACCTCAGGGCCAGTCTTTGCTAGCAACAGCACACTATTGGCATACAAGACTGTCTTCAGAAGCTCATTTCACAGTAAAAGGTTTGTACTCCTCAATCAGCAGGATGACAGGACCTTCATGCCAGTCTTCTGCACATCAGGGTCACTGACTCCAATAAAACAATGCTATTCACATGCAGAAAGAGGCCTTAAACAGTCACAAACATCAGACCCCTGTTTGCCAACTGACATTTTATTGCTTTCACTGAGTGGTCTAGGTTTCTACAAGCAGCCCATACTACCCCCACAGGCCAACGGTGAAGCTGAATGAGTGGAAAAAAAAAAACTTCCACGATCCTCCTTCATAAAGCCGCACAACTATGCCTTTAAATGCTGAGCTACCATGCTAGACTTCAACACGACAGAAACCAAGCAAAACTCTACATGGGATTACAAATCTGGACGATGGTATTGACTCTGCAGTTGCACAGGACTGACTCCAGCATATGGGCCAGAGACCTTAAGGCAACGAGTTTTGCACTTTGACAAAGCTTGTACTCTGACAGCATCAACACCGATGCCTGTACAGCCTGTCTGTGTGCAACCGCATGGAAGCCTGGGACCTATCATTTGACCTGTGGGTCCCAGTTGCAGGAAGTGACCTTACCCCACAGGAAGTACACGAGAAATCCATAGTGCTCACCCCCCCCCCCCCCCCCCCCCCCCCTTAGTTTCTTAGTCTCATCCACAGAGACACATCCCCTCTCATTCGAACAGTATCCATGACCCTGCCCTGCCTGACCCCACTCCAATACCCATACAACTCTGTCCTTAACTTGATCATGTTTTCATCACCAGCCAAGCAATCCAGTCATGGCCGTTGCCTGTCCCAACAACTAGCAGAGACACTATCAAATGTGAACTTTCTCCTAAAAAAAGTAGATCTAGTTGCAAAGTGAAACGACTGCAGGCGGAAATCTAAACAAATCTTAAATAAATGTCAGCGAACCGCCCAGAGAAACGTGGACAAACGAGTCACAAGACAAACCACAACGCGTTTCAACCTCTTAGGTCTTCTTCAGGTGCAACAAACATGAAACAAATAACGAAAATGCACTTAGCTTTGATCGCTTCTGTGTTCAGCGCAAGAAAGAAGGCGTTGAATGAAACGCCTTCTTTCTTGCGCTGAACACAGAAGCGATCAAAGCTAAGTGCATTTTCGTTATTTGTTTCATGTTTGTTGCACCTGAAGAAGACCTAAGAGGTTGAAACGCGTTGTGGTTTGTCTTGTGACTCGTTTGTCCACGTTTCTCTGGACGGTTCGCTGACATTTATTTAAGATTTGTCTAAAAAAAGTAGTTTTTAGAGATACTTAATCTGTCGGTGCCTTATTCCTACTTGGTGTGATTCACCTGACCAATCAGGATCCCCACGCCACCCTTACCATTCAGAATCCCCCCCCCCCCCCCTTCAGGTGAAACAGGTAAGCTAATATGAACCTACTAATATTAACTCCCAAAGAATCTCTCCTGCTGAATAAATCATTTCCAGTTGTGAAAAATTTCACTTTAGTTTTCCATATCTTCCCTTGCATAATTAGGATGGTGTGGAAAGTAGTCCTAGTGTTTGGACAGGTAAGCGCATCTAAAATCTGTTATCAGAGAGATTATTTTTTTCTTAAACTTACCTGTCCAAACCAATGTCAGATTAATAGAAAGAATGGTGGGAAGATGAATATGTTTACTTTAGTCAAACGAAGGCAGGCACCAATAAGACAGTACTCAAAATGCACCACCTTCATTTTCCCCAAAACCAGCAACACCTGCTGGACTGGACGCAAGTCCCCAAGTGATAGTTATCTCCCTTGATAAGGCCTAGGTGGTTGATGGATTTTGTACCAGCTCACCCTTGCTAAAACATGGATTTGCCGAAGTCAAGAGTAAACCAGAACAACTGGTGAATTGAATAAGGCAAATTGGTCTTCACAATGACAAGAAAAACAAGCTATCAAAGTGTACGAAGCCAATGGATCTTTAGCGAAACACATCCTTCCAAACACATCCTTTCAATCGAAATTCAACCGAAACTAGGAAAGAACGGAGAATAAGACCCTAAAAAAAAAAAAAAAATTATTTCAAGGCTGTGTTGCGGTCTGAGCTACAACTGTCTAAAGCAGTCCAGGTTTTTCAGATCTTCTGTACAATCTCCAAAGTTAAAAACAACCATAGACAGTCTCAGACTTCGGGCCTGCCTCATGAACAATGACGGCCACCTAATGCTCCATCACAGCACAGAGCTGATGGGTATAAACCGGATGTCATGAGCCCTTCTATATGGTACTGTTGACTGCGAAAGCAGTAACTGTCTTGCCTTCTCAGACTTGTGACCATGACTTCAACACCTGGAAGACTGCCATCACCTCCATAACATCTGTAAGTACACCATACATCATAAAACTGAGAGCAGAGTTGAACTCCCCATCCGGAGATGTGCGCATCTGCTCAAGAGGGAGAAGAAAAAGGGGCCCACAATTTCAGCGAAACAACACTATCGCTGGCTGAAGCGCAGGGAGAAAGCTGATTTAATGGACTGGCTCTATGCATTGCTGAGAGCCCACAAAAGGGTTTGCCAGCGTACACAACCCAAATGGACCAACTCTGATGCTGCAGAGGCAAGACTGATCATACTGTGACACCTCCTGGGATCACAGACTGAAATGGACACATGGACTGAAGGGGGCAATCTTCTCTGCTTTCAAGTTGGGAGTTATACAAGATTAAAAATCTGTGGGAAAAGGCTTCCCCAGATGACAAAGTCCAGAGACAGCGTCCTGTTAGCCCTAGGCTAGGTTAACTACAAGGCTAGAGAAAACAAAGAGTATCCTTACAACCAAAAGGTCTTGAGTCTGGGTATGGTGACTACATTCTTCTTTAAGAGGCCGTGGAAGGGGTTTGAGGACAAAACAGAAGCGGTCTGTCTCACGACTGTCACTATAATGTCCATCACCTTGGTAACATCCACAGGTTGAGGGAAAGGCTGAACTGAAAATCTAAACCATTGCCATGGAGAACTTGAGAGAAGAATGACATAAATCAGGTTACTGGTCTTCATTTGCCCTTCTTCAAGAGGACTAGAAATAGAAAGGTGAAAAAAGCCTGGTGGACAAGAGATGGAAAGTCGATATCCATACCCACCTTCATCGCCAAGAAGGCCACCTTTCCAGGATCTGCCAGTATACCAGTTCTCTAACAGTTTAGGGTGAGTCCCTGCTGAAGTCGTCTAGTCCTTCAAAGGAACTTGTACCCAGAGTTACACTTTTGCCTCTGCGTCCTCCCCTGGAACTCCTTTCGTTTTTGTCTCTTCATTTTTTGTACTCCCAGTTCTTATAGAACAGGGAGTACTTTAGAATGGGAACGAAGAAATGCTGTCTGTGTCTGTCTGTCTGTCTGTGGTCAAAATGTTCCACTCGCTCCAGACAAAACTACTGGGCCAATCTTTCTGAAAATTTGTATGTTCATTATGGGCCATGGATGATGCCCGATGTTTCAGTTTACCTCATTATAGCCGGTACTAATGGCTGTAACGGCCTGTAACGGTTTTTGTTCTTTATGGAATATCTCCGAAAGTACTTGGCTGATCTTTCTGAAAATTTGTATGTTCATTATGGGTCACGAATAATGCCCAATGTTTAAGTTTACCGTTATAACCGTTACTAACGGCTGTAATGGCCTGTAACGTTTTTTCTTCTTCATGGAATATCTCAGAAAGTACTTGGCCGACCTTTATGAAAATTAGCGGGTATGTTCATTATGGGTCACAGATGATGCCCGGTGTTTTTAGTTTACCCCGTTTATAGCTGTTAAACGGCTGCTATGGTTTTTCTTCTTTGGAATATCTCAGAAAACACTTGGCCAATCTTTGTAAATTTGTATGTATGTTCATTAATGGTCCCGGATGACGCCCGATGTTTTAATTCACCCCGTTACAGCCGTTACTAACGGCTGTGACGGTTTTTCTTCTTTATGGAATATCTCAGAAAGTATGTGGCCGATCTTTCTGAAAATTTGTAGGTAGGTATGTTCATTATGGGTCACGAATAATGAGCAATGTTTTAGTTTACCGTTATAGCCATTACTAACGGCTGTAACGGTTTTTCTTCTTTATGGAATATATCTCAGAAAAGACTTGGCCGATCTTTGTGAAAATTAGCAGGTATGTTCATTATGGGTCACGGATAATGCCCGATGTTTTAGTTTACCCTGTTATAGTCGTTACTAACGGCTGTAATGGCTGTAACGGTTTTTCTTCTTCATGGAATATTTCGGAAAGTACTTTGCCGATCTTTGTGAAAATTAGCAGCTATGTTCATTGTGGGTCACGGATGATGCCCGATGTTTTAGTTTAACGTTATAGCCGTTACTAACGGCTGTAACGGCCTGAAACGGTTTTTTCTTTTTTATCGAATATCTCAGAAAGTACTTGGCCGTTTTAGCAGGTATGTTCACTATGGCTTACGGATGATGCCCAATGTTTTAGTTTAGTGTTATAGCCATTACTAACGGTTATATTGGCTCATAATGATTTTTCTTCTTTATCGAATATCTCAGAAAGCACTTGGCCGAACTTTCTGAAAATTTGTAGGTATGTCCATTATAGGCGACAGATGATGCCCGACATTTTAGTTTACCGTTGTAGCCATTACTGACGGCTGTAACGGCCCATAATTTTTTTTTTTTTTATGGAATGTCTAAGAAAGTACTTGGCTGATCTTTCTGAAAATTGTAGGTATGTTCATTCTGGGTCACGGATCATACCCGATGTTTAATTTACCGTTATGGCCGTTACTAACAGCTATAATGACCCATACGGTTTTTTTTTTTTTATGGAGTATCTCAGAAAGTAAGTGGCCGATCTTTCTGAAAATTTGTACGTATGTTCATTATGGGTCACGGATGATGCCCGATGTTTAAGTTTACCATTATAGCCGTTACTAATGGCCCATAATGTTTTTCTTCTTGATGGAAAATCTCAGAAAGTTCTTGGCCACTCTTTCTGAAAATTTGTAAGTATGTTCATTGTAGGTCACAGAGACGATGGCCCATGTTTACCAGAATAGCCATTACTAACGGTTACACCAGCCCAAGATGGTTTTTACTCTTTATGGAAGATATCACGCATATTCAGGATAAATTGGGAGTACGTCTATATGCTTTGCATCTTGTTTTTCATAAGAAACCATCCACTGCAGAGTCTTGCTGGGGGCTCTTTGCCGATGCACACGATGCCTTCCCAACTCTTGACATTTTCTTAAGTACTAGGACATTAGCCATGAGTGGGCAAGGACTGAGTGGACTGGCTAACCTCAATATGCCTCTGTGCCATTACGAATTTGGCAAGGGTGGGAATGTCGGCTGCCTCAAAAATTTAAAACAGGCATACCGAGATCAGACTAAATCAATTTTTGTATGGTTGACAGGCGGATCAAAAATGAAATTACCTACCTTGCAGTGAAAAATTCAGCTCTCACAAGAGTTACAGAAAACAGGAAGTAACTGTGCAATAAATGCATCTCTTGTGAAAGTCGATGAGAAGATACCAATTCAAGCACGAATGACATGTTATATACAAGTGTGTTGGTAGCAGATGACGAAAGTAGAAAATACGCGGGTGCCATGGAACAGAGTAAGATTGAAGCAGATGACAATATGCTTCTGTGACAGAAGCCAGACTTAAAGCCTCTTGTGGGCTTTCATAGCTGAGAGAAAAAGCTGAAATGAAGAGACAAGGTAAGAGCATGTTCACTGGTTACTTAAAGAAAGGAAAACAAGTGAATTGTTCAAAGCCCAGAAGATCTACTTGGTGAGGGAAATCACTGAGAGAGTAAGTATCAGCAGGTTTGGATTAGCTTTGTTTTCTCTCAGATAAAAAAAAAAAATCCTGTTTGGTAAAGATATGAATGACACCAAAGAAGAATGAGGTGTTTGTTTGGACATGTAAAGCACACATTAAATCTCTGGACTATCTGTAAAAAAACTGCCCTCTCTGATAAAAGAATGTTAATTACAAAAACATTATTTAGCAGTTTTAATGAGTGATGGTGGTGTAAACTGAATTTATCATTGCCAAAACTGCAAAAAGACTTTTAATGTAAAGTGTATGATAATTAGGTTATGCCCATTTTCAATTTGACAAAAGGGGATGTGTCATTAAGCTTATTCACATTTGATTATATTCTCATTTGGAGTTTTTTAAAGTAAATAAGAAGTTTCCCTCCAACTGATCCTTATGAGGCACATTTTATGCGAGTTAATGGTTTTTCAACAGAGTATCAACAACAAATAAATACAAAAACACATAATTTAGAAACTGTGTTCAGATTACAACAAGCGCTAGAATACAGTACATACATTAAGGTGAACCTGTTTTCTTTCTAAGAGAATGGGTATAAAATTTACTTCTTTATTATCATGTCATTTCTGTTGAAATCAGACTTTCTGTGCATATGCACACAAGGTTAAGAAATAACAATGGGTTTTCAATACAGATTAAAGTAGACAGCAAAAGAAAATCCTTTTAATATGACATTTAAAAAGTCAGCCCTTGTGTACAGTATGGGCAAAACACAAATAGAAAAAAAAAAACCCACCTGTATCTCCTGTCCATAGATGAATTTCAAACTGAACACACATGCATGAATTCCATTATGGACCAGCTGTCATGGCAAAGTGGTTAGCGTTGCAGACTCTGGCTGGGAGGTCGTGGGTTTGATTCCCATAAAGGCTCATGTGGGATTTTTCTGCCCGATCGGCTCCTACCCAGAGAGTTGAGTTGGCTACAAGCTCAGTGGGGAAGACTGGAACCACACGGTCAAATTTCATCCACCTACGAAATGCGTCTCCCCGAGTGTTGCTCAAATTTTCTGACCAACACTGCAGGTGTCTGTATCTCTTGGGCCTGGTTGACGCCGGGATGTATTATGAAAGGAAGTGTAGAGTACAGCCCTATCATGCAGTCTCAAACTGGAAATGGAAATCCATAGCATCATGTTCATCATCCTCATTGATCAGCATTAAAAAAAATCTTAAATTCTGTGGCCCTTCATGCCCTGCTCTCATGGTGACCTCAGTTTTGATGTCCTCCTTGCCATGTCTGCGACCTTGGTTTGATTCCATCAAGGTCACCTGTATCAGTGAGTCTGTAGGGGGCTGTTGTTGGACGGATGTGGTGGCACCCTCCGAAGGGAGAGATCACTCACACAGATTCTGCGACTAAGCAATTATTGTCGTCAGTAGGGGATTAGTAGGTGGTGTCCTGCATATGTTGGATCAGAACAGGTGCCACTCAGCAGCAGTGCATTGTCTCCTCAGTGGGGTTGCCTCTTGACGACTTGGCATTGACTGCTCCCTATGGATTTTTGGTGCCGGGGCTGTGGTGGGACTGACTGGGTTGTGGCTGTGGACGGTAAGTTGGAATGGGCGGCGTGGGTGCACTGCCAACTGAAGTGGCACAGAGGATTGGATAGCAAAAGAACAACAACAAAAATCTCATTACAGATGTGCAAAGACTATAAAATAATAGCGATACACACTCACACTCCTTTAAAAAAACCCATTAAACAACCAAAATAGAACAAACAGATAATCTCTCTTAGTTTTTTGTGTGTGCAAATAAATCACAGTCACTATTCCCAAATTCACTTTTTATTAGCAAAAACAAACAAACAAACAAAAAGCCCAACAAACAAAAAACAACAACAAAGAAATGAAACAAAATTCAGGATCCAACCAATCAACCAACAAACCAATGGGGTGAGGGTGAGAGGGCAGAAACTGAAGGGGAGAAGGGCGTCTTTTTTGTAAATATGACCTGCCAGCCAAATGACTTGTGTCACAGTGAGGCTGTTTAAACACACATTCCCCACAGCATGACAGTCTTTCTCTCCTTCCTAACAATATATATACTTTCTTTTTTTCTTGTGATCTCACCACCCACTACCATCCACTCATACAATGAGACAGACTTGCACCAAAAAATCCTCTCCCCCTATTTCCATGGCAGCACTCTCTCCCTCTATTTACTTGGCAGCACTCTCTCCCCTCTATTTCCATGGCAGCACTCTCTCCCTCTATTTACTTGGCAGCACTCCCTCCCTCTATTTCCATGGCAGCACCCCTCTCCCTCTATTTCCATGGCAGCACCCTCTCCCTCATAATTTCTTCTCAGTCCAGTCTGTCCTCACGCTAACAAAATAGGCAAGGCTTTCACGACTGATATGTGAGATAAAATCCACCTTACCAGTTACTGGGTGAGGGGAGGAGGAGGGGTAGGGGGAGATAGACACAGAGAGAAATGGGGGAGGGGGCACTGTGAAGTTTCATGGTATATTCTGAACATCAAACTGAAATTCACATGTTCTTCATTTCTGAACAGTTCATGTTCTAAACATTTAATCAGTAACTGTTCTGAGTCTGATGAAGAGTGAATATGACAGCCAAGATGTTTTGCCTCCAACGTTTCTGTTGTTGTTATAAATGTTACATATGACCTTGATTAACACTCATAAACATTCTTTCACTGTGACTTTGAAGAGGACTGTGTCTCTCAAAACATTGACCAATGAGCATGAAAACGGAGGAAGGGTGCATGTAAGATGCAAAATCTACTGGGGTCATCAACTTTTCTTCAATTGTGTCACATACTGACAATGACATCTGATTTTCAGTTTCACCACAGGTAACACCCTCACCAGTGACAACTATCTAGCATACATGTTGATGATCACAGAATATAAGATACACGCGCTGCCGTTAATGCTAAGTTTTTTTTTTTCAAGTATGCAACATGCGCCTTGTGACCTTGACATGTTTGAATCTCAGTGTCTTCACAAAGAGGTGGGCTGCAAATTAATTACAAGTTGTACAATCATTCTGCCAAATCTGGTTTGCTGGTGACGCTTGTTATTACCTATAAAATGCCAGGGTAACATTAACTACACACACACACACACACACACACACACACACTCACACAACTCAGTTAGGATGATCACAGCTGCAGGCTCACTTTGTTTATAAATAAATTCAAGAGTAAACATTGGTACAGGCAAAACAGTTTCAAGCCTAATTCTTTGTGCCTTGTCTCTTCCCCTTTCCTCCCACCAAAGACAAGGTAGAAAAAATTTGCTGTATTTCTATTTCTTTTTAAATATTATTTCTCTTGAATATAATTACAAGTTCCTTCTGCCTTCTTTCCATACAAAGGCTTGCAATGACTTGTGACACCATCCTTCTCTCTCACCTATGGGTCAGTCTTCCTGTACAAAAGGTTCAAACCAGTTGTGCTGAAATCCACAGGAGTGACAAATTTAAGCTTGCTGCAACAGGCTTTTGTTACATCCACAGCTCATGATATACATCAAAAGAGCTTCAGTCTGGAAAAAATAAGACCTACCACTCAACTTTGATACAACCAACTCTCTGACATGACCAGCTTTCACTGCACGCATTTCACAATACTGTCTCCATTCACTCAGAGAACTGATCACAATCTTTTTCTAGCACTAGTTCCTGACAGTGCCATCTATACCCCCACTAGCACATTGCGACAACCTCTTGCTCTTCAGAGGCACTGACAAGAACACTCGCACGCAGCCATACGAATACATTGGCACCGGTGTCTGACCTGCATTGCTCCAAGACCCTGTGGCCGGGGTCATACACCTCAATGGAGTCTGAATACAGGTTGTCCTTTGCCCCACGGCGTCGACCCCCGAAAGCGTAGAGCTTCTCATCCAACACACACAGGGAGACAAAGTCTCGAGGCAGCAGCATGTCTTCCAACCTGCCAGCGGTCTTCCTCAGGCTGGTAGGAGAAGAACCCTTCCAGCCCCACCACATAGACACGGCCATCAAGATGGTGGCACTGGACGCACATGTCGTTGGCTGGGAGGGGGTTGGCACACAGTGTGCAGACACGGTGGTGGTGTGTCGAAACACTGGACCAAGTTGGTGACCACCTCCTCGCTATTCTTGCCACCGAATAGGTAGATCTTCTTGCCATGTGCCACAAAGCCCATGTTCTCAACTGCGGTGATCAGCAGTGCACACTCTTCCCACTGTGGACAAACAAGGTGCTGAGAATCAACAGAGATAATTTCTTTTTTTTATACTGGGACTATGCCATGAAGACTTCATAAGCCAACGGTTTTGTTGAACAGAAAGTAGGAAAAAGTACGGGAAGAGAAAGGACAACATTTTTTGTGAGTGTCAGGGGGATGGGTGGGTGGGTGTGTCAGGATGAGTGTGATGACAATGGATTTGAGTTCCATTTAGATGTAAGACTACATGTTCTACTTTACTTTACACTTTCTCTTATAAAAAATACTGGCATCAACAAGACGGAGCAAAATTTGACTTTTTGCGGTAGGTTCACTAATTTGATCAGTGCTCATTTTATTTGTACAGATATCTCTTAGATTTTTGGCATGTTTTTTTTTTATACCCAGGGCTATATATATATCTGCAAATAATATTTGATTTTGTTCATTATGATGAGTATAATAAATAATAATTCAACTTTTTTTTTTTTTAAAAAATCATATTTTGCAAGCATACAAAACCCCACAGCAGCAAAACAAAAAAATACAAACCCAGTAAAAAAAAGTGGTTTTAGTGTTTACTGAACACCTGTGTAAATATTTGGTAGTGAATTTACAACCCACAATTGTTGATTTATATGATAAATTTATGCATTTCTGGGGTACAGTACAATCCAGGTATCAAGGGACACAATTTTGTTTTTTTTTAGGTAGGCTCACTGATATGCCCACTGCTCTTTTTCAATTCTTGACATATATCTTAGATACTTGGGAAATTTTCTTGTTATATCCTTGGCTACAGCCAGACATCACAATAGTTTGATTTTGTTTGTAATGAGTAGACCAAAAATATACATAATGATGAATGTTTTGTTTGAAAAAAAAGACACTTTCAGAACATAAACAAAACTATAGCACTAAAAATCACAATGAAATACCACAAAAAACTGGTGTTAGTATCCTTTGAACTTCAGGACCAACATCTATATTCACAATAAAGCTTGACAATGCATAAAAATGTTTAGCAACCCATATCATAGGGGGCACTCCAGCCCAGGTAACGCGGGAAAGAAGATGGGAACTGCACATTATCCACAGCATCAGTCTGCACATCTTGCAAGCAAGCCTCTTGGGAATTTGTCTTGTTTAGCAGAGATGAACTAACAACAATAACAACACTAAGTGTAACTTCCAATTATTGTCAGTTTTCTTTCACACATGTGGTTTGTTCACTCATGAACTAAGTGCGATTGATAAAAAGTCATCACCACAGAAGGTAATAAGTAAAACATTGCAAAACCACACCACACAAAAAAAAAAAAAAAAAAAAAAAAAAAAAAAAAAAAAAAAAAAGAGAAAGCTAAAAAGATAGGACTGAGCTACAAAAGGCCACACCACAGATGATGAAAGCACACTAACAACTGAAAAATAAACCGGTGTCGCAGAGAATACACCACACCACAGAACCTATGGACAGAAGGATCAGGATCCCACACTACTGCCAATAAATGCCAGTTATAGTTGACTGACATACATTTGGGTACACACACACACACACACACACACACACACACACACACACACACACACACACACACACACACACACACACACACACACACACACACACACACACACACACACACACACACACACACACACACACACACACACACACACACACACCACACACACACACACACACACACACACACACACACACACACACACACACACACACACACACACACACACACACACACACACACACACACACACACACACACACACACACACACACACACACCACACACACACACACACACTGCTCTCTCTCTCTCTCTCTCTCTCTCTCTCTCTCTCACACACTCTCACACACACACACACACACACACACACACACACACACACACACTGTGCACACACATACACACAAAAGCTACACACACACACACACACACACACACACACACACACACACACACACACACACACACACACACACACACACACACACACACACACACACACACACACATTGAAAATTATCAATGTTCACCTTGATACCTGGATCACCCGTGAAAAAAAAAGGTCGAGATTTGGGCAATCAGCACTGGCCTCTGTCCATTCTGAAACAAGTTTAGACTGACGAGTGCCACACCCTCTTCCTCTGCCACGCCCCCTCACTGGACCCTCGCCATTGTCCTGAACCCCCTCCCCTTCCTCGACTCTCCTCCTCCCTCTCACGAAAGGAGGGAGGAAGGCAGTCGACGTAGACGGAATCGGCTCGTTTCTCTCCGATTCGGGCCCACTTGCGCCGGTATCGCTCGGTTTGAAGTCGAGGATCAGCTTCGTCATCAATACCAATCTCCGATAGCAAAGGGTGGTGTTGATTGTGATCGCTTTATTCCTCCTCCGAATCGCTTCGTTCCACTTCTCTGAAGTCTTCGTCATCGTTTTCACACGGTCTCGGATAACTTCTTGAAGCACTTCAAGAGCCATTAGATCGTTTGAAAACGGCACGCGCCTGATCGAACTGCCTGCTCGACTCGCCATCTTGAACCGAAAATGACTCAGCCGAACTTTGCCGAAGTTATCGTCCGAGCGGACGCGAGAGCCGGTCAGTCAGCGACCCGCGAAAGGGAAAGGAAAAACCGTCCTTTAGGGTCCCTACTACCGTTTTTAAACCATTTTTTCTCCTTTGCCCTCCCTTTTTTAAATCGCCGAATTTTGATGATGAAATTACCTCGAACGCCGTTCGTGCAAGGGCAAGGGCACACAGCTTTCATGCTACAATAGATAAGTGCTCATGGTGTCTGAATCTGTAACCAGCCTCAGCCCATGTGGTTGGTTAGGGCTTAGATCTTATACAAAACAAGCATCTCGTGTATGTAAAAGAATCCAAAGTGGGCAGATACTCACAGGGCATGTGGGTATGTTCATACCTGATTAGCTGAACCTTCTATGAAAAATGAATAGGGAAATGATAAACTCAACATTTCTTAACATGTGTATGTTTGATCTGAACAGTGTCAACCAACAACAAATCATTCACAGAAAGTAATCATCAAAATTGCTGCATCAACAGTTACAATCACTGCTAACAAAAAGTGTAGAGTACATTATGTCTCACAACAATACATTCCAGTACTAACATCTGCCTCACCTTGTTTGTCTTGCGTTCCCAAACCTCTACAGAATCAAGCACCTGTTCCTCGTCAAACCCTCCCAGCACAAAAATTGTGTCATCCACCGCTGCCATAGCATGGCGACGCGCCGAGGCTTGATCATGCTGGCACCACGCAGCCATGATTCGAAGGTGGGATCATACTTCCAGAACTCTCCACTGCGAAGACCTCCTGAGACAAAGATCTCATCGCCAATGGCACAGGCTGCAAACTCGTTGCGCTTCTTGAAGGGGAGAGACTTGAGGGAGGTGAACTGGCCAGTGTCAGAGCGATAGCACTCCACCTCATTGCTGAGACCTTCCCCCAGTCGTCCCCCCAGGAGGATGGCACATTCAAAGTATGGGAAGGCCAAGCGGGGGGTGATCTGTACACGGGAAAACATTGGCTTTCACCTATTCAGTGGTGTCCACCTCTTTGGCATGCTCCATTTTCACACTATTTAGACCAAAAGCGACCACAGCAGGCCATAGCAGGGCTGAAAACACTTGAAAATGTACAAAACATCAGAATATGACTGCATCAAGTCACAGAAAAGTATCTAACACACCTGGGGAGAGGGGAGGGGGTGAAAAAAAAATTAAGATACAACCATAAACAATCATACCAGTTCAGCATTCCTCTTAGTTTATTATCCCCTCCAGAATTAAAAACAACACGATCAAATTGCATCTAGAATGAATGGGTACATGTATATGACTTGATAGCAAATCACATGGTCAGGCTTACTCCTATCTACAGTGTTTATAATTACATTGCCCATTTGTCAGTGTAAAACCATTTCACTTAAATCTCAAGGGCTTGAAATAAAAACTGCTGAAAAACAAAACAACCAATAGTTGAATGGACAACAAAGGCGGAGAGAAAAAATACAATAGAAAAGAAAGTGGGAAAGAAGAACAGAAACATAAGAGTGAAAAAAATTCTGGTCACACAGGAAGAACAGTAACTGAAAGAGAAAAAAATGGGAGAAAAATGAAGCAGAAAAAAATTATTGATTTGATCATGTTGTTATAATGTTCATAATTTCCCTATATAGTACAAAAAATATGTTGTTTAGTAACTACATTGTTACTTGAGAATCACCAAAGAATGCATGAAAGTACAACAAGCAAGTACTGTGCTTTACAAGGACTATTTCTTTATATTGATACATCAAAGCCACAACCATGTACCTCAAATTCTCAAAAAAAAAAAGTTTTTACATTTATGAAAAGTTCATATCAAAAGGCTCATACTTATAAAATTTCAGTTTGATACCAATGATGGTTCAGCAGTAATTAAAGGAAACTAGTTATTACACTACATGGGGATATGGAATGCCTGCATGCCACAACCCTGTAATATAAGACTGGTTTCCTCATAGAAAGAAAGGGAGAGAGAGGCTGAAACATGAGGCGCAACAGATCATCCTGCTGTGGATGGTGTGGTCTGAAGATAACCAGGCCTTTGTGTGGTGGAATGCAGGCCACAGGGCAGAAGTATGAGGCTACACTACCCTGTCCTGGGCTGAGGCTAACAAGGAGCAGCTCCAGTGGAGGGAACAATCAGTCAGATGTCAGCTACACTTTCTGTGCTGGGCTGGGAGGCAGTGGGAATGGGGCACTTTGTCAAAAACAACCCCGGTACTTCCTTTTTCCCCGTGGGATGTTCACTAGTTTTACTTTCCCATGATCTCTTTCATTTGATGATTTTATTACCCTTAGGTTTGTCCACTGTCTTGGTTTCAGTTCTTCAGGCAGAAAACTACAAGCTGTGCTGCTTTCACGCTCCACTCGTCCTTCCCTGACACAAATTGTGCTTTGTGGTAAGCATATTACAAATGAGCATATTACATATTACAAATGGTTTATTGCGTTTAAGCTGCTGCTGATGATGCTCACAGCACTGTCGTTAACATGCTGCAATAACTGCTTTACCTGCTGCAGTAACTGTTTTCATTGTAAAGATTTTTCTTGGTCAAAAAGCCACCTGGCATGGCTTATGGAACATGATGCTCTAGTCCTCTGTGTGTGTGTCTATGCAAAAGTGTGTGAATGTGTGTGTGTGTGTGTGTGTGTGTGTGTGTGTGTGTGTGTGCACGCTTGCATGAACACGTGCATGGAGGAAAGTGGGAACACACGCATGTGCATGTGCAAATGCATGCATGTATGTGCGCATGCATGCTTGTGTGTGTGTGTGTGTGTGTATGTGCGTGTGAATGCATGTGCGTGTGCATCTGTTTGTGTGTCTGAGTGCATGTGTGTGTGCACATGCATGCATGTGTATATCTGTGTGTGTGTGCGCATGAGTGTGTGCTTCCGTGTATAGCGGTGTGTGCGAGCACACGCGCGAACATGCACATGCATGCGTGCATGCATGCATATGTGTGCGAGTGCCTGTATATTCACGTTATGTATACACATTTGAGTATACAAGAGAGAGAGAGAGAGAGAGAGAGAGAGAGAGAGAGAGAGAGAGAGAGAGCCTGTGCTCTCTGCATCTGTGCGTCTGTTTTTGTGTGTGTGTGCCCACTTGTGTGTGTGTGTGTGTGTGTGTGTGTGTGTGTGTGTGTGTGTGTGTGTGTGTGTGTGTGTGTGTGTGCGCGCATGCGTGCGTGCATGTGTGTGTGTGTGTCTCTCTCTCTCTCTCTCTCTCTCTCTCTCTAGGGACTGGGGAGTGAGGAAGAAGGATGACTAGATTTATACTTTTATTAATGGTTTTTGATTCCAATTCAGTCTAGATGTAATCCATAGTATTCTTTCCATAAAAACAGCACACAATCTAGTTACTGCCCTTGAGATGAATTCAGGTGATGGTGACTTGTCAGACCTTGATGAGGAAATTCTGTTTCTTCCAGTACCCGGTACTGAGGCACAGAATGTGGAAAAAACATCTACCACATCCTCTACCAGTGGTAAGGTGCTTATGACCAAAAAGTTACAATGAGTATGCAAAATGAAATGATAGGTGATTGGATGCTATGCTATAACTGTACTCAATATCAGAGCCTTCATTGTGTTTGTTCATAATGTGTCCTTGACGGACGCAAAAAAAGAAAATGTAAACTTAAGTGTTTTGCATTTCTTTTTCTTTGCTAGATGCATACATGAACTGAAACCCGTCTACCCATGCGCATGCAAGTGCTCATGTACACTGACTGTTTTAAAACAATGTGCATACATGAACTGAAACCTGTCCACGCACGCGCATGCATGTGCTCATGTACACTATGTGTTTTGCCTTGTAATTTGTCCTTGTTGTTTGGCGGACCTACTAATAATTCTTTTTGAAATGTATACCTTTTGTGCATTTTAACCCCTTTATGAGTGGCGGTAGCTTTCATCAATACTTCAAAACATACAGACGTATTCTCTCTCTCTCTGTGTGATAAAGTGCCCACCGTTGGCGTGTGCGCTCACACACACTCACATATATATACACACACACATGTG
Source organism: Conus betulinus (assembly GCA_016801955.1). NCBI lineage: Eukaryota > Metazoa > Mollusca > Gastropoda > Neogastropoda > Conidae > Conus > Conus betulinus. Next base: position 331,347 of record JADBJO010001485.1, on the reverse strand, counting down.
CGCATACACATGTGCACACATACACGCACACACACATACACGTGCATGCACAGATTAGTATGCACATACTCTCTATCTCTCTTTCTTCTCTCTCCTTGTCCAAATCTGTCTAACTCACCCCCCGACTCGCCACTTCTCTCTCTCTCTCTCTTTCTTTGTGCATCCCCACCTTTTTTTCTCCCTCCTTTGTTTAGTGTGTGTGCGTGTGTGTGTGTGTGTGTGTGTGTGTGTGTGTGTGTGTGTGTGTGTGTGTGTGTGATGTCATGAAGCAGTGACACAATGCTATGTACTTGAAAAGAGCCGCCAAGATGTTGGCTACTCACTGTTCTATGACCTTATGGCGTAAGTCCCTGATGGTGATAATGGTTAGGATAAGCAAGGTGGGCAGGTGCGCCATCAGCGGCTTTGAAGAGGTTGATGTGGGGGTGGAGAGGAAGTCAGCGGCTTTGAAGAGGTTGATGTGGGGGTGTGAGAGAAATGCCGTGAGTCTGCTTGTTTAATGTTGCTGGCCATCGGCATGTGGTGGACATGGCCCCCCCTATCCCCATACAATCACCCACTCCCCCAAGGAACTAACTCACCCTGTTTCCAATGTTACACACGTGCTTTCCTACCAATGCCTTTCTGACTTCACTATGACCCCATCTTTCTCTCTCTTCTTCATTTTTTTAGTCTGATCATTTTTTTGTTGGTTGAACATCTTTTTTTTTCTAAATATACTCATATATTGTTGTTTTTTTAAAAGTGCATTGTTTGATTTTGTTTCTTAGTACACTTATATTTTTTCTTGCCCAGATGGTTAGATGCAAAAAAAAAAGCGTTCATGCTTAATTCATTACCTTCTTTAAATAAAACTAGTTAGTTAGTTTGCTCTGTGTATATATGTGTTGTGTGTGTGTGTGTGTGTGTGTGTGTGTGTGTGTGTGTGTGTGTGTGTGTGTGTGTATGCATGTGTATAAGTGTGTGTGTGTGTATGTGTGTGTGCGTGCAGGCGTATGTATGTGAACCATCAGTTTTGGGCGATTCCTTCATGTCTGACGTATTACCTAGCAGTGACATGATGATGCTGGCAGCTGCATCCCACGACCACCCTGAACCCACCACATCCACCCTTATTTCCCACCACTTCCTCATCTTTTTCCCTTCCACGCCACCCTTTTCACACACACAAGTGAGCGGTCTCTAAAGTCACTGACGACGGCGGGCATGAAAAACGGTGACTGGGTGGATCCCTGTTTTCCTCCTCCTCCCCCCCCCACCTCCCCCTTTCCCCACCCAATCACCCTTATCTCCCACCACACCCATACCTCCTCCCACCCTCCCTGCTGCCCTCTTTAAATGAGTGTGAGGCATCTTTGAACCACTGTCAACGTTACAACGTTGCTCTGTTTTGTGATTTAACAAATGGGGAACAGGTGTGTGCATGCATGCATGTGCGTGTGCGCTCATGCACACATACACACACACACACACACACACACACACACACACACACACACACACACACACACACACACACACATGATGATATCAAGCCCCCATGACCCAAAAAAATCCCATTTTGTCTGTTTCCACTGCATGCTTTCAACTAATAAAAATTCTTTTATTAACTACTGTGCTTTGTGTACAAAGACTATACTCCTCTGCTATTGGAATTGTAAATTCTTACAGAAGTCAAAGGGATTACCTGAACTTAAAAACCAGGTGAGATGAACAAATTGCAATATATTTATGGTTGTCTTTTGTTTTAGAGAATGAATTTTGCAATAACTGCTGTTTTTGAACATCATATCACATGTCCTTACATGCAGTTAAATGGAAAGTTTTACTGTTAGAACGCAACAGATCAAAGTTTTAAAACACCTTTTAGCATAACACATAAAGGCTTTTCACTTTCCACTTGTTTAAACAGTTAAAAAATACTTTGTGTTGTTTTGGATCCATACTTGTTGACAAGCAAAAAAGATTCCTTTTGAGAGCAAACTAATAATGTTTTGTGACTTGTATATATAGAAAGGACCACCTATATTTGCTTACAATCACAAACACCTATATTTCCCAAGTACATGGTTGTTACCCAAACTATGCCAACTATATGAGAGTAACTTTTCAGGACACAACCTAGCATCCATTGTACAAAATGGTTGTGGTCTGAAACTTCACTGTGGCCTGCATCCTAGCACCCAGGCTACAGCCAACCAGCCACTGGACAGATGGTTGTGGCTTTAAACTTTGCGGTGGTTTGCTTCATGGTGTCCTGGCTACAACAGGGTACGCTGCCATAACTGTTTGTGGCCCAAAACTCGGTCCCTTTACTATGGTATTTTTTCATGACAGAACCACTTACTGATTTAAATTTCAAATTTTGACTCTCTGCAAAAGAGAGCTTTATTTTTCTGGATTAGGCTAATCAAAGATTACTACTATGTGTACATTTTACAGAAAAATTGAAAGTATTCAAGGTAAAGGAGATTTTAAATTCAAACAAGAAAACTTATATTGTCATTCTTTCAAAATGTCTCAATCATTAAAACATAAAAGCAACCAACACTGTGTAACTGCAAAATTTTGGCAAGATTCTCTCAAAGTGCTTTAGACTGCATACTTCTCAGCCTTGTAGATGTTAGCTTGCTCTATTCTGCTTTCATGCAGTATGGCGAGTTCAATAAGAATCACTGTTTTGGTGAACCAGAGTGACTGACTGTAAGTGGTCTTATGCCATTCTTCCTAATGACATCTGGATAGCTTCCCCATTCTGGAAGGCCCGCTTTGCACTCCCAGTCATCTGCTCCACCCAGTCTACACCTCTTCCATGTTCTTGAAGTCACGCTGTTGCAGGCCATGATCTGTGAATGTGGAGATCACTGACTGCCTAGGCATCCATCACTGGACCCTACAACTACCTCAGGACAATAATACTAATCAGGTTAATTTTGCATGCACAGACAGAAAACTGTTGCTGACAAAAATATCAATTTGTAAATCCCAGTGCCTCCCTATTATCTGAATTTTCTGCATTCAATTTCTCATTTTAAAGGAAAAAAAGGGCTGAGGACAGTTGTTTCCATTTGCTTTCTGTTAGCTACATTTGAAAATGCAATGGTTCCTTAGCACCAACCAAAAAAATTGTTGATTGTAGAGCAAGGATGTCCCAATTTGAATGAAGACTTCCATTCTTCAAAGACTTGGTTTAAAAAAAAAAAATGACTTGTCTTTACCTTGCAAGACAGACTCCTTGAGTTTACCAAAGGACACATTTTTTTTGTATCACAGATTTCCATTTATGATTGCTAACTTTAAGTTTTCTGATCCATGTAAGTTTTAATGCCATTGTCATGTGCTTAGTGAGGTATTCCTAATCCTCCGTTTCTTACATTTTTTACTGTTGTTTTTTGGGCTATCCTATCTTGTTTGTTATTCCATACGAATTGAAAGCATTGCTTTTGAAGCTTATCCATTAAGCTGTTTTGTGGGTTAGGTAGCAAGATCCAAAAATATATCAATTTTGAGAGAAGCAATGATTTTAAAACGGCTGCTCTGCCAACAGGTGTAATAACTCTCTTACTCCAGATGTTGAATAATGATTTTATTTCAAGAAATTTGTCATTGTAATTCAGTTCCACACAATGTGATAGTTCTGGGATAAACCATATTCCAAGGATCTTAAACTGTTTTGGATTCCAGTCTATTTTTAGGTGGGGCATATATATAGTCTTTGAAAACACTTTGCTTCCCAGCCAAACTGCCTTTGTTTTTTCAATATTCATGTACAACCCAGATACTTTTGCAAATTTTTTTAAGGTCTCTATTGAATGTTCAAATGATATTCTGTCCCCTTCATTTGTCAACTGTGTATCATCTGCAAACTGAGACAGCTTGTATTCAGTTTGGTTAATATGTATTCCCTTAATGTTTTTATTTTCCCTGATCATAATAGCTAATATTTCTGTGGACAATATAAATAAATAGGGAGATATGGGGTCACCTTGATGACAACCTCTATGTGTTTCAAACCATGTTGAGCTCTGACTGTTTACTATTATGGAGGATTTAATCCCCTTATGAAAGGTCGTGATCCAGCGACATAGAGATCTTTACCAAATCCAAATGATTTTAACGTCTTTAACATAAATTGCCAATTCAAGGAATCAAACGCCTTTTCAAAATCTATGGAGATCAGCATGCCTGGGAGTTTCTGTGTTTCTAAATAATGCATTAAATCATAGATTAATCTAATGTTGTCCCCTATATATCTATTCGTCATGAACCCCGTTTGATCCTCATTGACTAATTTGGGAAGTACAGTTTTGATGCGATTAGCTATGCAAAGAAGACCCTTTTTTATAGATAACATTGAGCAAAGATATTGGTCTCCAGTTTTTTTTTTATAATCTTTAGACTTGTTTTCTTTGGGGATGCATGTAATTATCCTTCTTTTTGCGTATTGGATAATTCCTCATTTTGAAACGACTGGTTTAAACCTCTGACAACAAAAATACCCAGCTGTTTCCAGAATACTTTAATAATTCCGTTATGAATCCATCTGAACCAGGACTTTTCCCATTCTGCAGGTTTTTAAGAGCACATCCTGCTTCTTCAAGTGTTATTCTCCCTCAAGCGATTTTTGTTCTCCCTGTTAATTTGGTATTTCTTCAATCAAGTCCGCGACCTCACATAAAATGGATATTCTGTCTAGCAACTACATATCAGTTGTATTCATAAGTTTTTTTTTATTCGTCTTCTGGAAAGCATGCTTTTCTTTCTCCTGCACTTTTGATTTGAACTTTGCATATGCTGTCTTTGTCAGAGACCAAATTTTATACCCCTACTTCCATCTTGAGCATGATCCTGATTTAAAAACAGACACACACATGCCCAAACCCAAACTACAGTTAGAAGTGCTCACACACACACACACACACACACACACACACACATGCACAGATGAATGCCACATGAACAAGCAGCAGCTAAAAAAAAGATGCATTTATGTGAGATGCATATTACAATGTCTGCTGAGTTTTCTGCAAACCAATATGATGCACTGTGAACATTTCTTTCTAACAATCATGCTAAAGAAAAAAAATTCACCATTGCCATATCATTATTGCTACTATTGTTACTATCACTATCGTCATAAATTACCATATCATTATTGCTACTATCGTTACTATCACTCTCATCATAAATGCCATATCATTATTGCTACTATCCTTACTATCACTCTCATCATAAATTGCCATATCATAATTGCTACTATCCTTACTATCACTCTCATCATAAATTACCATATCATTATTGCTATTATCCTTACTATCACTCTCATCATAAATTACATATCATAATTGCTACTATCCTTACTATCACTCTCATCATAAATTACTATATCATTATTGCTACTATCCTTACTATCACTCTCATCATAAATTACCATATCATTATTGCTACTATCATTACAATCACTCTCATCATAAATTTCCATATCATATTGCTACTATCATTACTATCACTCTCATCATAAATTACCATATCATTATTGCTACTATCATTACTATCACTCTCATCATAAATTACCATATCATTATTGCAACTATCATTACTATCACTATCATCATAAATTACCATATCATTATTGCTACTATCACTACTATCACTCTCATCATGAATTACCATATCATTATTGCTACTATCATTACTATCACTCTCATCATAAATTACCTGAAAAGAGGGCAGCATGTGTCGCCTTGAGGGCACAGTGTGATAAAGGAGAGCTGAGTCCAGCAGTTCTCTCCCCTGTTCGGCGCTGAGGTAGTGACCAGCTGACACAACGTCCATTAGATAACTACGATTGATAAGAGGGAACTTAATGCACTTCAGCACCCGGTAGGCATGATGCTGCTTCCGCGAAGGATCATGTTCCAGCCATCGCACTGCCGCTTCATACACCTGTAACACAGGATGCTCACATTGATAAGTAGTGGGAACAGAAAAAAAAAAAAAAGAAAACAGGAACAAACAAACAAAAAACAAAACCCATCCAATGACATTTCAAATTAAATCACAGGGGCAGGGTAAAGGGACATTTTGATGGTAGATTTTGAAATGTGAAGGGCACTCAAAGGGACAGGAAAATCAGAACGATTATAGCAGGCCTAACAAAAATAGAGAAGGGGGGGGGGGGGGAACACTCAAAAAGCATGTATGGGCCCATAGTCAAACAGTACAGCATTCACCTACCTACGATGCTGACCATCGAGAGTTCAAACCACTCTAGGGTAGGGATTTTCTTGGCTTGAACAGCTCCTCTGTCCACTCAAGGTGCCTGATTCTGGTCAGGAAAGGTAGAGGTGGTCGAAGGAGGAGCTCTGCCGTCCATCATGCCGTACCCCAGACATGGTGAACCTCTGACAGTTGACTGCCCCTATGACCCTTAGGCCATGGGACTTACCCCCACACACCATAGGTCATGGGACTTACCCCCACACACACATAGGCCATGGGACTTACCCCCACACCATAGGCCATGGGACTTACCCCCACACACCATAGGCCATGGGACTTACCCCACACACATTAGGCCATGGGACTTACCCCCACACACCATAGGCCATGGGACTTACCCCCACACACCCATAGGCCATGGGACTTACCCCCACACACCATAGGCCATGGGACTTACCCCACACACAATAGGCCATGGGACTTACCCCACACACCATAGGTTATGGGACTTACCCCACACACAATAGGCCATGGGACTTACCCCCACACACCATAGGTCATGGGACTTACCCCCACACACATTAGGCCATGGGACTTACCCCCACACACACATTAGGCCATGGGACTTAACCTACACACATTAGGCCATGGGACTTGCCCCACACACCATAGGCCATGGAACTTACCCCCACACACATTAGGCCATGGGACTTACCCCCACACACCATAGGCCATGGGACTTAACCCACACACCATAGGCCATGGGACTTACCCACACACAATAGGCCATGGAACTTACCCCCATACACATTAGGCCATGGGACTTACCCCCCCACACATTCTGTAGAATACCAGTTCACCCTCCTAATTAGTTCCCTTGAATTACACCAAGGCTGGCAGGTGTCTTGGACCCAAGCCTTTTTCTGCACCTAAGGAGGTTCAGGGAGCATATGAATCCTGTGCACAGCACAGCCCTCACCTGTTCTTCAGTGCTGCAGTTCAGACGTCGATCCCGTAGCAAGTCAGCGATGCATTCCACTGACAGGCGCAGGAAGTCATCGTCCTGCATGACTGTGGTGAAGTGCTGGCAGGCAAACTGCTTGGCAAACTCATACATGGAGCGGTGGTTGTGTGTGCATCCGCCAGTGTCATGGGCCGCCAAACAGTTGTCCACGTTCATGCAGTCCTGAACAAATGTAAAAAAAAAAAAAAAAAAAAAAAAAAAAAAAAAAAAAAAAAAAAAAAGAAGGAAAAAGTAAATTATTATATGCATTACTCAATATTTGTTCTGATCTTTTTGGGATGGTTACCAAGTTTTGTGTGTGTGTGTGTGTGTGTGTGTGTGTGTGTGTGTGTGTGTGTGTGTGTGTGTGTGTGTGTGTGTGCACGTGTGTGAGAGTGTGCTCTCTTTGAGAGCACGAATGCATAGATGATTGCTGTCCATGTATGCATCAATTCATTCACATAGGTACAAAGCGTAAGTGCACATTTGCATGCCTGTATTACACTATATACATGTGTGTCTGCATGTTTGTGCCTGAGTGTATATATCTTTCATGTGTGCACAAACCTGCAGATTTGTGTATCTGTTTGTGTTCTTTTGTGTGTGCATTTATTTATGAGCACCAAGCTGTGTTTGCTTATTTGCACATTCGTAAACTTCAATTTAATAAACTTATCAATTCCACCGTGCAGTTGCCTAACCTCCTCCGAAGTTGTGGTGTGTGTGTGTGTGTGTGTGTGTGTGTGTGTGTGTGTGTGTGTGTGTGTGATAGATGCAACTAACAAAATTAAAATGTGTATACAGCATGTTTACTTCTAACACTAAGCATGACTACAGCTTAAAACTAAGCCCCCACAGACCCTCCCAAAGAACACAATAATCCAGTCATCAGCACACAAAGCACAAGCCCAAACCTGATATCTTCCTTCCATTCCTCCCCCTACCCCGATTCTCTCCCCCCCCCCCCCTCATCCTCAGCTCCAAATGATCAAAACCCACCTGAAAGAAAGTGACGCACTGCTCCACCAGCGGAGCAATCTGAAACATCTGTGCCTGTGTGAAGAGCTCCTGGACGGTACTGCCCCCTATGTCCACCCGCCCTGTATAGATGAAGCGCAGGACTTGGGCGAAAACGCCTGAGTCGATCTGCTGCATCATCTCAATCACCTTCTTCCGACTCTCCTCCATGCCTGAGGCAAACATGGTGCGGAAGTATGGAGACCCAGCTGCCAGCACCACCTATGCAAGCAAAGAATTGCAATGTACCATTTTTCATACATGCCTGGATGAATTTCACATTCTCAGTCTAAGCATCCTTCTCAAAGCATGATCTGGCCGGGGATACCTGAAGCCCAGACATCTAAATTTGAAAAAAAAACAAACATTTGGGCAGCAGGGGTGGGGGTGGGGGTGGGGATGGGGATGGGAGTAGGGGGTGTCAAAGTGATCCACTCTTTCATTTGCTTGAAAAGTAGCAGTCGATGATCAGCCTCAGTTAGATTGTAAGAACTGAAAATTTCAATGAAGAAGCAGCAGTCTTCTTTTTGTATTGTGGTCGGTAATTGACCAGTCAGTCCTATGCCATAAGACATTTATGATATTTTCAGCTTAAACATTTCAATTTTCCAGCTAAAACACTTATTTGATAAAGTGACCATAAGATTCTTGGACCAAAGTCACATGACCTTTAGTTTCTAAGTATTATTGACCTTGCCAGGAAATTTCTTTATCATTTTAATTTGATTTAATCTCTATCATCACCATAATAGTTATGAAAATAATTCTTTCACTTAATTCTTCAGGCTCTAAGATCTGCAAACTGATCTCATGTTCACAATGTCTATTGATAATGTATTCTTTCTCTCTTTACATCTATTTGGCTGATAAAAGCATCTCAAGCTCAATTGAGTTTGTGAGCACATACAGAGCAAACATACTTGTGTGCACATGGGTGCCAGAGACCAGGAGAAAGCTGTAGATTTCTTGCTAAGTACACATCCCTATTTCTTTCAAGACTGACTGAAGTTGACATCATGTTGTCTTTTGTATTATCTGAGGGTGTGAGCATTTGCATACATGCAGCATTTGCATACATGTGGGAAACCAGAACCAATATGTACCTCATGTTTTCACATTTGGTGACAATTAACTTCCTGTTCCTGCTTAAAAACAAATACGCTAAATGACTGGACATTAATCCTTAAAGTGGACTGGCAGTCCATTTGACAGATCATTCAATGAGGAGATCTGAGCTCCAGGTCCAGCTCCACTCCACAGACTGTTCAGTCCTTCCATCAGATCTTGAATGCTGGTCTGGGTGCTGGTCTTCATGGCAGAACCATGAGCAGGGTGAGAATTGTGGAGGGAAAAAAGAGATCTTGCCCAGAATTTTCTGTAATGCTGCAAGAAATTTAATGCAATGTGAGGCATTCTGTTGCATGAATGAACGCTTTCAGAACAGCTGAAAAAAAAAAAGTTGTGAATCGTTCTCAGTCACTGGTACATACGGAATGTCACATGCACAGCATATAATGCCAGATAAAAAATGTCCATTTTCTGCATCAACAGGATGAAAAACCAACTGATTGTCCAGGATTTACAATATCCACCCGTACGATTGTCTGTGACAAGTTAGAATCTTCTGGCAGACAAGTGAAAATTCTTTTTTTTTTTTTTTTTTTGCTGTCCCAAACCTCTGCGCCACCTCAGAGGCAGTGCACACACACCGTTCATTCCGACAACCTGTCCACAGCCACAGCCCAGTCAGCCCCACCGCAGCCCCGGCACCAACAGTCCACAGGGAGCAGTCAATGTCAAGTCGTCAAGAGGCAACCCACCGGAGAAGACACTGCACTGCTGCTGAGTCGCTTCAGTGGTGTTCAGTGGCGCCTGTTCTGATCTAACATACGCGGGACACCACCTACTAAACCCCCTACTGATGACAATATTTGCTTAGTCGTGGAGCTGGCGTGAGTGAGCTCTCCCTCCGGAGGGCGCCCACCACGCCCGTCCAACGACAGCCCCCATGGACTCGCCGATACCGGTGACCCCGATGGAACCAAACCAAGGCCACAGACATGGAGAGGACATCGAAACTGAGGTCACCATGAAAGCAGGGCATGAAGGGCCACAGAATTTCAGACATTCTTTTTTTCAATGCTGATCAATGAGGATGAGGCTACGGATTTCCATTTCGGGTCTGAGATACATGGCAGGGCTGTACTCTACGCTTCCTTTCATAAGATATCCCAGCGTCAACCAGGCCCAAGAGATACAGGTACCTGCAGTGTTGGTCAGGAAATTTGAGCAACACTCTCAGAAACGCATCCATTAAGTGGATGAAACTCGACTGTGTGGTCCCAGTCTTCCCAACTGAGCCCGCAGCAAACTCAACTCTGGGTAGGAGCCGGTCGGGGCAGAAAAACCCACATGACTCTGATGGGATTCGAACCCACGACCGCCCAGCCGGGAGTCCATGACGCTAACCACTTCGCCATGGCGGCTGGTCTGGAAAATTCTCTCTCCACTTGTCCATCAGGCACCAGTCTCTAAATTCTAATGTTACTGTGTCAATGAAAGAGTAGCTGAGAAGTAAACTTCAGTGCAGACTTACCATGCTACTCTCTTTCCATCTCTATTTCACACCTTCATTACCAACACAGCTCTATCCCCTCTGGACTCCACCCCTTCTGTTTTTTCTCACAACACAATCCCAGCAGAGCGCTGTCTCACTAAGGCAAAGTGTTGTCTACAGATGAAACATGTCAACAGCAAGCAGACATTATGCTTTGTCAGATGGAACAAGAGATCTACTCCCTTTATTTTTTTGCTTTAACCCTTTCACCGCCAGCCATTCTATTTTGCATAAATCCCCATCGCCAGCCATTTTTCCAAAAAAAGCTCTTATTGTATACCAGCATATGTGAAATGCGGATATCTCTGGAACTAAACAACCAATTCTCATGCTATTTTTTTTGTAAAATGGAGGAGATACACTGTACTTTTATTACATTATAAGATGTTAGTAATGGTAAGTCAACAACATTTCAATTTTTTAGTGATTTCAAGTGCAAAAAAAATGCAAAATAAAAAAAAGAATGTTATATTTCTTCTAAGCGTAAAAAATAAAGAAAGAATGCCAACAAATCTCAACAAGGGAAAAATACTCCACTCACTCACAACTGAAGACCAGAAAGTATGGTATTTCCAACAGAAAAGTGCATGAAACAGCCACAAATACAACTACTCCAATAGCAGGGAACACACACACACACACACACACACACACACACACACACACACACACACATTCTTATGCCTAACTGGTACACATGTAAGAAAGAAAAAGGGAAACACACACACACACACACACACACACACACACACACACACACACACACACACACACAAACACACACATACACACACACACGTCCCTTTCACTCTCAACAGTAATATATATATATATTTTTTTTTTATGAACACAAAGTCATTCATGTGCCTGTTGGTTTCTGAACCCTTGCCATTCAGTTGATATATATATAATCAGCTGTACACTCACTCGAAACACGTCTGTGCTACTCGCCTCCCACGTGTCAGTTGGCCACGCCCCCTTCAACCTCGACCAGCAAGAGTCGGCCCACAGCGTGTGTGTGAAGTTTGTTGCCTAAAGTCTTAGTTCGCTCGCTCCCTCACATGGAGTTAGTGAACAGTCAGTCAGTGCTGGTTGGCTCAACGCAAAAACACTGGGGCACGCGCGGTAGGGTAGTAAGTGGGCGTCTTATCAGCCTCTCATAACAATTTGGCCACGGTCCAACGCTTCACGTTGGAATAATTCGGTCAAGCCCTCACTATCGTTCTTTACTCATGACTGTCTGGGTCTTCTTCATCTGTATTAGGAACAACTACCCGTCTATTCAATATTCCCAGTACTTGATCTGTGGTAAATGTACGGCAAGGTCGAGTACGTAAAGTGCTTGGTGGTGACGTCATAGTGAATGGAAAAAAACAATCGGAATAAAGTCAATAAAACACTGAACTGAATAGTGTTCTGACAAAGCAAATGGCTGTGAGCATGGCCAGACCATCCCCCAACTATGATGTTTATTGCTGGCTTTTTATCTCATGAACTAGGATCGTGAGAGTATCGGGAGTTAGGTCACCCTACTTTGTCGCCAAAAGGCGCCTTTGGCGCTCTGCCAAGATGTCGCCAAAAGGCGCCTATGGCGGTGAAAGGGTTAAGTAATAAGTGGTTTATTTTGAAATATGTGTGTGGTGAAGAGGGAGGGACAAAGAAAAGACACAGCAAAACAGAGATTTTATCATTTTTAGTTCAGTCCAGGAATGCATGAAATGTGGAAACAAGACAATCCTATCATTTTCTTTTCTTAGACAATCTTAAAGATGACGGGTAGTTCACATCTGATTTCTCTTTCCTAGACCTAGGCCTTAACCACACGTGAGCAGAATTTGCCATTATTCAATTACGTTTGCTGACTTGCCACTACATTGCCAATAGTCACTTTTTATTAATCATCTTTTTGCTTATGGCAGGCAGGTAGAAATTTGGAGGGGGGAGGGGGGAAGGAAGAGGGGGAGGGTCAAGTAGATTTTTTTTATCTTTTTCAATTAACTTGTCAACAGAACAACTGAAAATTACCAGAATATTTCTAGCCCCTGCTGTCGATATCTTCAACTTTTGTTCTATCCAGAAAAAAACATTTTGCTTGAAAGTGAATTAAACATAAAAGGATTTCAGAGTAAAAAGAAAAAGGATTACATTACAAACCCTGAAGAATTCACATCCCTGAATAAGCTGTGGTCCTGTATGCAGCATGCACTTTTAACACATTCAACACATCGACAGAAATGTTCCCTGAATTCACACAATTTCACAGAGAAATAAAAAAAAAAAAAATCCCATTCTGAAAGATAAACAATGGCGGCATCCCACTTACACAATGCTGACTTCACCAACCTTGAGTTTTGCGACATCCACTTAATTCAAGTGGCATCACCTTACATTTACATCCACTACGACCACAAAACTAATGTGTGTGTGTGTGTGTGTGTGTGTGTGTGTGTGTGTGTGTGTGTGTGTGTGTGTGTGTGTGTGTGTGTGTGTGTGTGTGTGCGCGCGTGCACGCACGCATGCGTGCATGTGAGCTTGTGTGCATGTATGTGTCACAGTGTATATGTATGTGTGTGCAAGTGACAGAGGATGATAAATCTTATCTGATGCTAATTCATCAGGGAATCTTCGTTAAGTTTCATAAATCATCGTTCTGATTTGATATTACAATACAGGGCAGTTTTTGTATTACTGGACTTCAAAACTAGTTGGTGTTTTCATGGATGTTGCTTCAGTGGTACACATAAACACATACTGCATTCAGAAACTGATAAAAAGGAATGTAAAGACACAACTCTTTTATGCAATCACAGAGGAATCGGCTATGGCAAGAATATCTTCAGTTACAACACACTAAATTTCCCCGAGTACTAACCTTATGGCACGGAAACTGGCGACCATCAATACAGATGGTAAGGTCCGTGTATCCCATGTCCAGTCTGAGCTGCTCAAGCTGCTCAATGAGCAGATCCCTATGTTCACTGCTCACAAGTACAGCATCGACCACCGACACTCTTCGTCCTCCATCCCTTCCTCTTCCACTGTCCTGACAGCATCTCCCTCATCTCTGACTACTGACTCCTCCATTCTTGTTGGAAACAGACAAGCAGCAACTTTAGAAAAGGTGATATACCATTCTCTCCATCAATACAGACAAGACAAAACAAAAACAAAGGGGATTTTCAAAATCACCACCACCCCAATAGAAATCTTTGGGTGCTCTCTTTTGAGGGTTTTCGTCCTTTCATCTAAACAGTAATTATTATTGAAGATAACTTGCAATTATCTTTAAGGGATCCAATGCAATCTTTTTTAAGGGAGCAACAGCCAACATGGTGCAGTAGCTAGTGTTGCAAGTTATGGACGGGGCGGGTGCGGTTGCGAGTACCAGTCCCATCAAAGCATAATCATTCATATTCATGGTTTTTTTTTTTTTAGCCCTGACCACTTCTTGCCAAAGAATTTCTATGTCTGAATTCAAGCCATGGGCTCAACGGGAAGACTGGCGTCACTTTGTTGAGTTCACAAGCTGTAACATGTTTAAGGGTCTTGTTCAAATTTCCTGACCAGCACTGCAGGAGTCTGTATCATTCTGGCCTGGGTCAACTCTGTATCGTTCTGGCTAGGTCTCGGACCAAGACAAAATTTGATAGCATCAGTCTCCTTACTGACTGATCAAAATCAAAGACAAAAACAATTGTGTGTGTGTGTGTGTGTGTGTGTGTGTGTGTGTGTGTGTGTGTGTGTGTGTGTGTGTGTGAAAGAGAGAGAGAGAGAGAGAGAGAGAGAGAGAGAGAGAGAGAGAGAGAGAGAGAGCAGAGTGACCTTGGTGATGAATTTCATTTTTTAATGAAATGCACCAATTATAACAACATTAGAATTCAGTTTATACCAAGAAAATTTACATGTATAAAGACCGTATTTAACTATTGTCATTTGCTCTGTGGTGGTAAAAAAGTGTTGCTAAACTTAGCGAAGTTTCTAAGTGCACTGGTGACGGCAGCACTGCAGTACTGCCTGGACGTGCTGTGTCTCCGTGACGGCACAACTATAAAAAATCTCATGCTCTCTCATCTACCGTCTAGGGGATGCAGCAGCTGCCATAAATATTTAGAACAGGGTTCTAGCCACTGGAGGGTAAGTTTACATGCACTAGCGATGACCTTTGTGACCTTAGAGCAGTCCGAACAAAGAGACCCGTCTGGCACTGTAAGGCACGTGTGGAATTTCCTGCCTCACAACATATCGGGCATAAGGAGAATGACATGTGGTTTTAAAACTGGTTCAGTAAAGTAGTTCAGAAAATGAGGGGGTAAAGGTGTACACGTTTTTTTTTCGAAAAGAATCTGAGCTTCATTTTTATTTGCTCTGTGTATTTAATAGTTTTATAAGTCGTATCATCTGAAACAAAAACAGTGAAAAGTGTGTACTGTGTGCAATGATTTAAATGCCTTAAAAAAAAAAATTCACTTGGATTACACATATTGAATACCTCAGGCTTTCTCTGCATCTGTTCAAAGTAAGAGCGAAGTTTTATGCCCCTTTTCTTCCTCATTTGCTGTTGTCATACTAACCAAACAAACGTAAACTAGATTGTGTTCTCCTACATTTTACTTATGTTGTTTCCGTAACAAAAGCATTGCTATTTTACAAAAAAATGTATTTTAATTCTATGCTCATCACAAAGTTCGCACTTTACCCTTTCCGTTGATATATAACAATTGCTTGTTAGGTTTATATTAGGACACGTAAAATAAATAAAAAAAAGTGCGAAAATCGCACGTCTGCAACGGTTGTAAGCACATGCGGTGCACGCACATGCAGGGAAGCGTCTTTTAGAGTGTCAGGACTTACTGAGTTACATGATATGAGACACAAACATTTTACAGCAGATTCCATGAAAACCTTACTCAGAGATGTTCCCTCTGATGCGATCTTTGAATTCTTGAAAGAGATTAACATTTTATAGTGGAAAGATTTTTAACAAAATTTCGGGTATGTTTTTAGAAGATATATTTTTTATGAAATATAAAATGTTGTGTGAATGAATGACTTGTGAGTTGACTTCAACGGGGTGACAGCCCTGTTATGGCCTTTTGCAGTTGGCTGGGCTATAAGCAACATTACCTTACCTTATCTTGTGTTTCTCTCTCTAGCAGCTGAGAGTATGGGTTTAATTTGAGTATGGATTATGTTCTAAGCTGATGAACTAATACGTAGTTGTTTACCCCCGACTTTATCACAGGAACAAGTATTTTTTTCATGTAAAGTATAATATTTAACATATACATTCTTGTTAGGGGTGTGTGTGTGTGTGTGTGTGTGTGTGTGTGTGTGTGTGTGTGTGTTTGAGTGAGTGAGAGAGAGAGAGAGAGAGAGAGAGAGAGAGAGAGAGAGAGAGAGAGAGAGAGAGAGAGAGAGAGAGAGAGGTAAGGTAAGGTAAAGTAATGTTGCTTATAGCCCAGCTGGCCACAAAGGGCCATATCAGGGCTGTCACCACATTAAAATCACTCACAAGTCACACAAAACAAACCAACCCCCCCCCCCCCCCACCCCCACCCCCACCCTTTCACACATCTCTTTAAAAGTACATCTTCTAAAAACACATCAGGAACTCAGTTAAAAATCTTTCTTCCATAAAATCTTAAATCAGATGAAAATGTTGATCTCCCTCAGAATCTCAAAGATCATGTCAGGCGGGACATCTCTGAACAGGGTTTTCATGGACTCTGCTGTAAATTGTTCGTGTCTCACATCGTGCAAGTCCCAACAAACTAAAAGAATATGTTCACTGTGAGTGGAACATGACATGCAATACACCACGGTGCTTCTTCACCTTTCAAAAGATAGAATGGGTATAAAACGAGTGGCCTGTGTGCAAGCGGCACAGGACTGTTTCTTCTTATTTATGGCCGCCTCTGGAAAATGGTAGAAACTCACTGAGAGAGAGAGAGAGAGAGAGAGAGAGAGAGGAGAGAGAGAGAGAGAGAGAGAGAGTGTATGCGTGTGTGTGTATTTATTTCAAAAAGGAAGACACATTTGTTTGAATATTAGTAAGTTTCTAAAAAAATGGAAGATTGTTTTAATGAGATCATTACAGTTCACCAGAATTCAGCATTTCGCAACTGTGTTCACACATTGTTCTGGGTGAGTTTCGTATTTCTCTTTGTTACATTTGTATCCTCCATGCCCCAACAGGGGTCAAAGGATTAAATTTGAATTGAATTGAATTGAATTTGAACATATGGGTTATTATTTTTTGTGTGTGAGTATGATAGTGTGCACATGCACAGTGTACTATCAAGCATGTTTGAAATGAAATTTTTTGTGTGAGTGTTGAATGCTTTGTGGGCTCTGAGTGGTGTGTGTGTGTGTGTGTGTGTGTGTGTGTGTGTGTGTGTGTGTGTGTGTTGTGTGTGTGTTGTGTGTGTGTGTGGTGTGGACATCATGTGTTGCATGTGTCTGCCCTAATTTTAGTTTAGTTTTTGGAACAAAGTTAAATCTTTCCACTTTTTTGTGCCCCAGTCTCATAAATAAAAGAAGTATATGCTGGAGTTGTACACATAAAATTTGCTGAAGAGTTGCCAAAAAGGAAAATTATGAATACCACATTACATAATCATAACATTATACTTATTACATATCATATAACATATATATAACATCTCAAAAGCAGAAACCACAACTGTCAATAGGTTTGTAAAAACAGCCACCAAGGTCACTGGGTGCTACTTGCTGTCTTTAGATGAGATCTATAGATAGCATGTGCACACAACAGGTGTGTCTTACCATCTCTTCTTGAAATCTGTGGATAGCTTTGGCACAAAAAGGCAAAAGCAATCAAACAAGATGCAACACACCCAGCTTCTAAATTTCTTGGGATGCTTCCATCAAGTCAATGCTACAACAGTACGGAAAAAAAAACCAGCTGCTTTCCAGAAGAGTCAATGCCTTGTTTTCCAATGTA
Source organism: Conus betulinus (assembly GCA_016801955.1). Taxonomy (NCBI): domain Eukaryota; kingdom Metazoa; phylum Mollusca; class Gastropoda; order Neogastropoda; family Conidae; genus Conus; species Conus betulinus. The sequence continues at coordinate 313,524 of JADBJO010001485.1, read as the reverse complement.
CATAGAAATGAACATGCATTATTGTATATATAAAACAATTAAACCAAATTTTCACAAAATTCCATCATTCTATCTGACAGAGTCGTCAGCAATCCCACAAGTCATGTCTGGAAAGATGTTCAAAGAAACATGAATGTGCATAATAATGTGTGATTTTAGTGGATATGAGCGCTTTCATCTACGTACCTGTGTAGAACAATTATTAATAATATCTGTCCAGTCTACAGATATGTTTGTGTATATATGTCTGCGTGCGTGCATGAGTGCATGTGTGTGAGCATGTCCATGTGTGTGTATGCATATGTTTGTTGCTTGGGTGGGTTAAGATGATTGCACATTCAGTTGCGCTTGTGACACTTTTAATCTGTGGTGTAACTATTATGCATTTGTTCATTTATAATTAAGATTAAGTATTAATGTTTGTTCATGCACTATCCAACGAAATACTCCATGTGATTCATATACACTTGGTAATAAAGACACATCTTTTTACCAATGTTAAATTAGACAGACACTGAGACAGCATACTAGCAGGAAGGGCCACAGAATGACTTACCAGCAAGCGAGATCAAGATGTTACTCACTGCAAGCAGTTTTCAAAGTTTCTGATTTTCAGTACTCTTTTGTTACCAGCTAATTTGTCTTATTATCTAGAGATGAACAGTTCAATTGATGGTCAGTTTTCATGCAGGTGTGTGAGTGTGTGTGTGTGTGTGTGTGTGTGTGTGTGAGAGAGAGAGAGAGAGAGAGAGAGAGAGAGAGAGAGTATACAGTCAGACTAGAACAGTATGAGAACAGGCGAGTCTGTGATGTTCTCAATAACTCATTAACTGTCCTAAAATAATGTAACAACTTCGCAATTTCATGCGCATAGTCTGATGTAATCCTGGACAATGTCTCGACCAGTGACTGAATATAAGCCATGTACTGAAGCGAGATACAACATGATGAGCAAAGTGTCTCCGAATCCTCGAACTATAGGAGACTCAGATTGCCATTTCTCATTACGATTTTCTGAATGAACTGAACTGTTTCATGACTACTTTGTTTCAATAAAAGAGGAGCAGTCCTAATTTTGGATGAAATAATGTTGCCTAACAAACAAAATTATAATCACGGTTGTTTGGTCAGTCATAAAGATTACCGTCACGATAGCAGTGAATAAAAAGAAGCTCACCTTGATTACTTAGGATGAAAATTTAGCAGCCGGGTTTATTATCACGCAACAGTGAAAGGTTTGATTTTGTCGATATTGGGTTACTCTTATTCTATTCCCATTAGAGGTGCGTTTCCAATCCGGATAAAATCATAGCTGTCAAATAACAACTTCTAATTGCATTTTGAGTTTATCAATTGGAATATTGATCCATTTTGTCAATATGACATAAAACATACCACACTGAACAAAACAGAAATAAAACAATGATGCAAAATAATTCCAAATAGGTATACTATTTAACGCTTCAGCTTGTACCAGTTTCGAACTGGAGAGATAACTCTGATATGAAGCAAAGAGAAGACACATTGTTGTTTACGAAACCATCACGAGACCGTTACAACGCGGACAGAGATCAAAGCTATGCGAACTAAAAAAAATGAATCAGAGCCCGAGGCAAACGACAAGATCGTCCTTCTTGACTGAGAAGTAATACAGGTCTCATCGTTTAGGTGAGCGGTTATATGACATGTCTTGGCCATGCCATAATGATAAAGATTTTATCAGATAAACTTAATCAGTATTATTGACCACTCTCGATTATTCTGAGTCGCTTATGCGACTCGTCTTCCAGTTTCACTTTCAGGTGGAGTTTCAGACTTGGTCCTACTCCTACTCTTTGCATCTACCAAAAACCAGGGATATCAAAAACTAGCAGTTGACAGACCTGACACTGTCAGTGTCTTGATCATTCAGCGAGTGTAAGGCTGGGCTGAGATCATTTGGCTTCATTTATTGAGGGGGGGGGGGGGGGGGGGGGGGGGGGGGGGTTAGGGGGCGGGAGGTTGTGTGTGAGTGGATAGGAGTAACTAAACATGATCAGCAGTGTGAGTCTATTTCTCTGTCTCTGTCACAGTCTCTGTTTGTCTCTGTCTCTCTCTGTGCCTCTCTGAGTCTCTCTCACTCCATCTCTCTCTGTCTGTCGGTTGGTCTGTCTGTCTGTCTGTCTCTCGCTTTCTGTATGTTTGTCTGTCAGTCTTTTTTTCTTCTTCCATTAATGTTCAGCGGTCATAACTTTGACCATTACTAACATTTTTTGGGAAGTGCAAGTGTGTGCTCTTGTAGTCCTTATCCATATGCCATTAGAAAAAAAAAAAGTGAAAGAGCTAGTGTGTGTGTGTGTGTGTGTGGGGGGGGGGGGGGGGGTGGGGAGGAGAGGAGTCTACTGTGCCTGGAAGGCCCTCAGTGCCCTCAAGCAGAAGACATTGTAGGAGGGGGCCTCGACGACATCAGCTGGGAGGGAGTTCCAGTTGACACTGGTCCTCAAAAAGAAAGAATACTTCCTGTAGTCAGTACAGCATTGGATTCTTTGCAGCTGTTGGTTGTGGTTGCTGCAACGACCACCTCGAGGCTGCTGCTTGAGGTCGGTGCAGGAGACGCAAGCTTGATCGTTAAGGATGTTGTGGAGCATTGTGAGTCTGGCACAGCGACGTCGTTCTTGGAGTGCAGGCCATTCGAGTAGCATCAGCATGTCTGTAACACTAGAAGTGTTGCGGTAGCAGTTGGTGACGAATCTGGCTGCCCTTTGCTGGACCTTCTCAAGGGTTGTGATGAGCTTGTCAGAGTTCAGGTCCCATACAGTGCAGGCATACTCCACAATTGGACGAACCATTGCTTTGTAGGCCAGTCTTTGGTACGGTTGGAACACACCTTCAAGTTCCTTCTCAAGAAGCCCAGCGTCTTGTTGGCCTTAGCACAGATGTTCTCAATGTGCTGAGTGAAGTCCAGCTTAGTCTCCAGCATGTCCTCGAGGTACTTTGTGGAGGTGACTCTCTTTAGTGTCTGGCCGTGGAGGGTGTAGTTGGAGAGAAGAGGAGAATGACTTCTAGTTAAAGGCAGCACACTGCTCTTGTCTGGGTGGAAGGGCATGTCTCATTCTCTCTCCCATTGTTCCAGGTGTTGGAGTCCTTGTGAAGCTTGGCTGGGTCTTCAGCACAGGTGATAAACCTGTAGACTGCTGTATCATCAGCAAAAAGTCTTGATGGAGATGAAATCTCTCTCTTTCTCTCCCTTTCTCCCTCTCTGTTTCTCACACACATCATTTTTTTTTTATTTTATCATTAAATTAAGCATCTTGGGCTGTATTCATTTTCATATTTGTTTGCCCTGCTTGTTATGTTCATTGTTTTATCTTGCTACAAAGGTTAGTTTTAATGCTCTGTGTCTGTCTGTCTGTGTGTCTCTCTCTGTCTGACAGAAGACTATTTGAAAATGGTCAGATGTTTAGGACACTGCTTAATGTCTCAGTGGCAGGAGACTGAACAGTGCCTCTGCAGAAGGAGGCTATTTGGTTTTTTGTGAACAAGGCAAGTGGCCACTCCTATATTGTTAGAACAAGTGCACATACTGTCAAACATTTTTAAGTGCACTGTGGCAAAAATGACATGCAAAGTTTTCATTGCGACTGTGTAAGCTTTTAGTATACTTAGTTTTCTCACCAGTTCATTAAAGTTTGCTACAGGTGCAATCTTACAAGTGTGATCATAGCAGAGGGTTTTCTCCTTTCAAGATGTAGTACATTATCTGCCATATGGTGTCAGTATTTTCACCACAACAGTGTTTTTGTTAGAAGAAGTTGGATAATTTTTATTACTAGCAGAGGGTTTTCTTCTTTTTTGAGATATGCAGTAGTACAGTATCTGCCATATGGTGTCAGTATTTTCACCACAGTAGTATTTTTGTTAGAAGTTGGATGATTTTTATTATGTATATTAGTACTGAAGCATTTTTTGTCAAATTTACATTTTAAAATGCATACATGTCATTTTCATGTCACAAAATATCTTCAAACTGGATAGGTACTAGGTGCTCTTATCGCAAATTATGAGAGACATCATGTACTTTTCTAACCAACTCGGTCAGTAAAGTAAACTTTACTCATTCCCCCGCACAGTGTGTGCCAGTTCATGAATTTCTGACTTTGATTGCCAACATTAACTTGATTTAAGTGTCAGATTTAAGCTGGTACAGTCAAGATAATTTCACATGCTCTGTGCCACATTTTACAGACACAGACAGATAGACAGACAGACAGACAGACAGACACACTCACACACACACACACACACACACACACACACACACACACACACACACACACGCGCACACACACACATACACGCACACACACACACACACACACACACACACACACACACTGAGGGCAGGATGAAACGAAGCTGTAAAGCTTATTCTTTAACCCTCGGTAAAGATAATTTTGACTTGACACACAGACAGACAGATGATATTAATACGTATACACATACATGCACACATATCAACTATACTAAACTGAACTAGTTTGCCTTTGCTTTATTTCTGTTTTGTTCACACAATAGAGGTTTTGGTTTGTTTATTTGTTGGTATACAAATGTAGGTGTGTCTCTTCCATTGATATATAAGGGCACAATAACAGACATTGGACAGGCCCTCATAGGCTGCTGGTTCCAACTGCTATGTTCCAGTCAGTGACTGTTTTTAGCAAGAAAGGGCGGTGACTGTTTTTAGCAAGAAAGGGCATCATGCTTCACTTTTGGCTCTGTCTTCTTGTTTGGGATCTTGCTGCCACAGGTATTATAATCAATAGAATGGCTTGGCTGTCGATAACACTGGCTAGGAAGTTATCTTTGAAAATAAAAGTGTTTGGTGTCCAGACCCTTCAGCATTGTATTACAGAAGTAAGAAACATTTTCAGTGATAGGTGGGTGGGTTGGTTCTGTTTGTTTGTGTGTTTTTGTACTTCCAGTTGTTAAAGAACAGGGTGTACTTTAGAATAGGAACAAAGAAATGCTGTCTGTGTGTGTCTGTGTGTCCGTGTGTCTGTGTGTCCGTGTGTTCATGGTCGAAATGTGTTCCAGTCGCTCCAGACAAAACTACTGGGCTGATCTTTCTGAAAATTAGCAGGTATGTTCATTATGGGCCACGGATGATGCCCAATGTTTTAGTTTACCGTTATAGCCATTACTAACGGCTGTAACGGCCTGTAACAGTTTTACTTCTCTATGGAATATCTCAGAAAGTACTTTGGCCGATCTTTGTAAAAATGAGCAGGTATGTTCATTATGGGTCATGGATGATGCCCGATGTTTTAATTACCCTGTTATAACCATTACTAACGGCTGTAACGGGTTGTAATGGTTTTCCTTCTTCATGGAATATCTCAGAAAGTGTGTGGCCGATCTTTCTGAAAATTTGTAGGTATTTACCTTATGGGTCACGAATAATGAGCAATGTTTTAGTTTACCGTTGTAGCCGAGAGTAACAGTTGTAACGGCCTGTGATGGTTTTTCTTCTTTATGGCATATCTCAGAAAATACTTGGCCGATCTTTGTGAAATTAGCAGGTATCTTCATTATAGGTCATGGATGATGCCTAATGTTTTAGTTTGCCCTGTTATAGCTGATACCAATGGCTGTAACGGCCTGTAACGGTTTTTTTCTTCTATATGGAATATCTCAGAAAGTACTTGGCCGATCTTTGTGAAAATTAGCAGGTATCGTCATTATGGGTCACGAATAATACCCAATGTTTTAGTTTACCGTTGTAGCCGTACTAATGGCTGTAACGGTTTTTTCTTCTTTATGGAGTATCTCAGAAAGTGCTCAGCCGATCTTTGTGAAAATTAGCAGGTATGTTCATTATGCATCACGGATGATGCCTGATGTTTTAGTTTACCCCATTATAGCTGTTACTAACAGCTGTAACAGCCAGTAATGGGTTTTCTTCTTTATGGAATATCTTGGAAAGTACTTGGCTTATCTTTGTGAAAATTAGCAGGTATGTTCATTATGGGTAATGGATGATGCCCG
>JADBJO010001485.1:295000-302500 GCA_016801955.1 Conus betulinus | reverse complement strand
GTTTTGTTTTTCTGCTCTTTGATCCTGATCAATATCTTGTTGTTACTGACCCTTGAACCAGTAAGTGTATTATTAAACATTTTTGTGTGTGTGTGCGCATTGAAAGCTTGAGAGTGGAATTACCAGTGGGATGGGAATGGGGAACAGGGAGAAGGGAATCACAGAAGGATAAGGGAAGGAGAAACTAGAATGACAGAAGGGCAGGAGAAGGGAACAGTAGAATGATATAAAGATGAAAGGGGAAGGGGAGAATGGCGTAACAGATTGGTGGGGAAGGGGAGAGAGGAATAAGAGATGGGTTGAGGACTAGGAGAGTGTAATGATAGATGGGTGAGAGAAGGGTGTGGAATGGTAATGGTAGATGGGTTGAGGATTAGGAGAGTGTAATGATAGATGGGTGAGAGAAGGGCAGTGTGTAATGATAGATGGGTAAGAGAAGGGCAGTGTGTAATGATAGATGGGTGAGAGAAGGGCAGTGTGTAATGATAGATGGGTGAGAGAAGGGCAGTGTGGAATGGTAGATGGGTGAGAGAAGAGCAGTGTGGAATGGTGGTAGATGGGTGAGGACTAGGACAGTGTAATGATAGATGGGTGAGAGAGAGGGCAGTGTGTAATGATAGATGGGTGAGAGAAGAGCAGTGTGGAATGGTAGATGGGTGAGAGAAGGGCAGTGTGTAATGATAGATAGGTGAGAGAAGAGCAGTGTGGAATGGTAGATGGGTGAGAGAAGAGCAGTGTGGAATGGTAGATGGGTGAGAGAAGAGCAGTGTGGAATGGTAGATGGGTGAGAGAGAAGGCAGTGTGTAATGATAGATGGGTGAGAGAAGGGCAGTGTGTAATGATAGATAGGTGAGAGAAGAGCAGTGTGGAATGAGAGATGGGTTGGGAAAGGGGAAATAGAATGAAAGGTGGGTGGGGGAACAGGAGAGTGGAATAAATTGTAGATGGATTTGGAAGGGAGAAACTGTAGAATGACAGAAGTATGGGGGGAGTGGGAGAGTGGAGTGATGGAAGAAAGGGGGGAAGGAGAGTGGAGGGGAGGGATAGAAGAAAGGGGGAAAGGAGAGAGTGGAGGGATGGAAGGAAGAAAGGGGGGGGGGGGGGGGGGGGGGGAGGGAGTGGAGGGATAGAAGAAAGGGGGAAAGGAGAGAGTGGAAGGTTGGGGGTAGGGCAGAATGGAATGTTAGAAGGATGGATGAAGCAGTGGGTGTAATGACAGAAGGGTGGGGAAAGGAGAGAATGGAATGAGAGAGGATGTATTGTGTTCTTGAAACAGACAAGTACACATAAAGTGTGTATATGAGATTTAGGATTCATTGTGTGTTGAACATATTACACTATTCAAACTCTCTTTAAGTCTCTTTCTCTCTCTGTCTCTCTCTCCCTCTCTATCTCCCCGTGTCTCTGTCTCTGTCTCTGTCTCTCTCTGAATAAATAGGAAATGAATTCATATAGTATTGTTAGTCATAATCATTTTACAATTATGACAACTGTAATGATCATCACTGTGTTTTGTAGCACAACATCAAACAGGAAAAGAAGAAATCTTGTGACTGTTTGAGAACTAGGTGACAGCATAAAAACATGATGAAAGCACGTGTTTCAACAACTGTACTGTGGTATCAGATATATGTGATAACTCACACTCAAATTCTTAGTGAGTCACTGACATTGCTTCATGTGTGTATGTGTGTGTGTGTGTGTGTGTGTGTGTGTATAATCTGTCAACAGGAGGAAAGGGTGAATGATTAGGCTGGGTTATCAGTCCCAGTCAGTTCCCAGCCAGCAGGTTACAGAGTTCTGATTTCCAAAATCTTCTGTGTGCTTAGACCAAGTGGGAAGGGTGAGTGGAAGTTGGCTTTTAACTGTTTTCTTTTGAAAAGATGGTTGTGCAGAGATCTGAGGACACTAGGGCATTAACTCTGGGGGAATATTGATGTTGTGCATCTCCACTGGGAATCTCATGTTGTGAGGGTCCCTGTAGAGATGCTCTTTCAGTATAAATTATATATCCCTACCTTCAGGAAAATCTGTGACTCTTTTGTTCACTATGTTTACTTTTAACAAATGAACAAATGAAGCGCCCTACTCCCCCAGCTCCCTCCCCCAATCCCCCCACCCCCACCAAAAGACATGAACAAATAAAAGGAGGAATATTTTGCTTTGCCATCATCAGGTGCTTTTCAACCTTTGTGGCTTGTTTTGTCTGTCGTTGTTCTTGAAAGTTTTGTCACTTGTTATCTATCATTACAAGTGGAGTTTGTTGTTGTTGTTGTCATTGTTGTTGTTGCTGTGATGTGACAACCAAATTAAAGCAGTGAAAATAAGAAACATTGTTCTGAGTGGCCATGAACTGTTAGTTTTGTAGAATCTGCTTGCCCATTTATGGTTTTTATACCCTGTTTCAATTGTCAGTGTGTGTGCTTGTGCACATGCCACTGTGTGTGTGTGTGTGTGTGTGTGTGTGTGTGTGTGTGTGTGTGTGTGTGTGTGTGTGTGTGTTTCATGTGTGTGCGTGTGTGGATAAAACCTTTCCAGCTGTGGTTGCATCAGCTGCATGAAGACATTCCCAAATGCTAACTGCCTCTGACATTTTGAGAGTGATCAGTTTGTGATCTGTTACAGTTGTTGATTTTTTTTCTCTTTTTTTTAATCATTGAAAATAGTGCATGTAAAATTGAAACAAATATGAAATTATATTCGATCAGATCAAGGTCTGACCATTCAGTACAATTTCTTCAACCAACAAAGCAGAATTGAATGAGTATATTACTATGAAAATACATACAGATATAGATAAATCTTACACATAAAGCTAAGTCAGACTTGGTGCATTTTTGTTTTCAAGCAAGTGAAGCTGCATTAACGAAGCAATAAAAGTCATTTATTTCAGCAGATACAGATCTTTGTAAAAGTACATGAAAATGTGGGAAATTTTATATTTTTGCCAAAATAGTAGAAAGCAGGCGCTAATCGTGGGGAAATCTGAAATAGATGTAATAAATGAAAAGGGATATTATGCCTGCTTCATCAAAAAAAACATGTGATACATAACGTTAAAGTTTACAAAATATTTGGAATACTTTGGAGACGGGCAGATGGGTTGGTGAAGTGAGAGGAAGGAGAGAGGTAGAGGGAGGGATTAGGGAAGGAGGTCAGGAGAGGATGGGATTGAGGATTAGGTGGCTTAAGTGATTGAAGTGCATTGGAGAAATAAAGGTTGCTCACAATACACTGCTGCTATATCATCTGCTAAGTATTGCAGTGCTGTGCTAAATGCCAGGAGGGCATCTGTGCCTTGGATGGGTTTATTTCCAGTGACTGCTGTGAGGATGGGATTTGTGGGACTAGAGATATGAGAGTGGGACACATGATACCTTCTTTTTTTTGGTTGAATTGCTCTTTACTGTTCTTTTGGCATCACCCCTGCAATGTTCCGTGTTTCATCAGTGGATTGATGTTGATGTGGTGTACACATGGCGCACAAGATTGAAGGAGGAAGGTGGGGTGGTGGTGCATTGAAGGAAGGAGAGAGGCATGAAGTGATAAACGCACAATTGCAACCACCACTGCGACTTCTGTCAATTTGATTAAAAAAAAAATCTTTTTGTGCTCATATTTCACTGGTTTAGCATAACTGTAATCCTCTTTTTTTCCTATTTAAAAGGGTTATGTATGTATGAAAAAAAAAAAAGGTCAAGTGGAGTAGCTGATGCCCCAAGCATGGCCTAATTTTATTTTCCTGGAGATGTCTGTAGATTTGTTGTCATGTCATGAATGATGTATGTGTTAGACATGATTTTGTGTTTGTCTTTTAAGGATGTTTTCTCTCTCCCCCCCCCCTCTCCCCGTTCCCATTCACGACTTCTCTCCCCCTACCTATGTTGACAGACCTGAAGGGGCCCATAGTTGGCTTAACTACAATGAAATTTAAAACTCTGACTATGGCCTCTACCCAACCCTGTGGGGATTACTGGTGCATTGTGTGTGTGTGTGTGTGTGTGTGTGTGTGTGTGTGTGTGTGTGTGTGTGTGTGTGTGTGCTTGCAAGTGTGCATTTATGTGTGTGTGTGTGTATGTGTGTGTGTGTGTGTGTGTGTGTGTGTGCTTGCAAGTGTGCATTTATGTGTGTGTGTGTGTGTGTGTGTGTGTGTGTATATACATGCGTGCGTACTTGCATGCGTGTGTGCAAACGTGTGTGGTTATCATAAATTCTATCCCCACCTTCTGGAAATTGTGTACTTACACTGTTATCTTTTCGGTCGCTCTCATGCCTTTTGTCGTTGTCTTTCCTTACCATTTTAGCCCATTCGCATGCTTTTTAGAAAATCTTAATGCTTGCAAAAACATGCCAACTTTGTACTTTGGAGCACATTGAAATATTTTGTTTTTATTCAGTATATGTTTTTTATTACTATATCCTGTGTGCTTACTTGTTTGGTTTTAATAGTAAATTTTATTGTCTGAGTTTAAGGAAGTTGATCATAATGACTGCTTCCCTCAGTAGAGCCTAGTTTTATCTATCTGAAAAAAGTTGATCACACTGTAGATTTTAAAGTACATTTTAAATGTTATTTTTTTTTTTTTTTTTGCTTGTTTGCTTTTTTTCATGACAGGACTTTTGGCGGTGGTAGGTGGGGGAGGGGAAGGGGGGTAGGGGTTGGGGAGTGGGGGGGTATTGTGGTGACATCTCCATGAAGACCCAAAGTGAGGGGCAGGGTTGTTTAATTATCATAAAACTGAAAGGTTGTCTTTCTAGCTTGGAACATTTGCTAAGATATCAGACAAGCACAAAGTCAGTTAAATTAGAACAAGAAAAAAAAAAAAAGAAGAAAAAAATTTTAAGTAAATGAAAAGGAGTAAAAAAGCAGCAGAAAACAGAAAAGAACAGCAAACAAATGGGAGAGTTTGGATACATTTAGAAGAAAAAGTTCTAAGGATGTGAATTTTTATTGTTAGCAATAATAAATGCAAGGAAACTCACTGTAAAAGATGTCTTTTGTTGAAAGCAGGCTGACTAAAGACAAGGGTAAAATGAAATTGCCATACTAGCAGTCATGGAGAGGTGGTGCTATTGATTTCGGGTTGGGAAGTTCTGGGTTCGACTCTCATCAGAGTCATTTATTTGTACGATTTTTCTTTCCAGACCAGCTCCTACATGGAGATGGGTTTGCTATGGGCTTTTAGGAAGACTGGGACCACACAGTCAAGTTCCATCCATTTGATGGATGATGAAAGTGTTGCTCAAATTTCCTGATCAACATTGCAGGTGTCCGCATCTTTCCAGCCTGGTTAACACCGGGATATATTGTGTCAGTAAGCGTAAAGTAAATCCCTGGTAAGCAACCTCAATCTGTAGTGGAACTTAATAACATAAATTTTGTCATCCTGATCCTCATTGCTCAGTATTTAAGAAAAGTCTCAAGTTGTGTGTTTATTTACTCCCTGCTGTCATGGTGACTTCAGTTGTGATTGCCTGTGCCTGTCTTTGCCCTTACTAAGTTTGTGCTGCTCAGTTGCCAGTATCAGCAATTTCATGGGAACGGCCATTGGACCGATGTGGTGGCTCTGCAACTAAGCAGTCATTGCCTTCAGTAGGGGGCTTAGTAGGTGGTGTCTGGATATTTTGTCTCAGGAGAGACACCATTGAGACCGTCAAAGGAACTCAGTAGTAGTGCAGTGTGTCTCCTGCGGTGTGTTTTCCTCATGACAACCTGATCTTGACTGCTCTGTGTGGATCGCTGGTGCAAAGGCTGCAATAAAACCACATGAAAATTAGTTTTTATGATTCAAAGAAGCTTTGTTATTGCTAATATGATAATGATAATAATAATTATTGTTATTATTGTAGTTGTTGTCATTACTCTGTGTGTGTGTGTGTGTGTGTGTGTGTGTGTGTGTGTGAGAGAGAGAGAGAGAGAGAGAGAGAGAGAGAGAGAGAGAGAGAGAGAGAGAGAGAGAGAGAGAGAGAAAACCCATGCTAGTGTTTTATACTGGTTTCAGTTGAGTGTATTTATTCATAGCAAACAGTGTAAAATGAATGTACAGTGAGACTGCAAATTTCTCTGTCCATTCACCCCTCATAGTCATATTCATAGCCTTCTTTTCTGCCCCCCCCCCCCCCCCCCCCCTCCCTCCCCAACCCCCTTTCCACATTTCCCCTTCCCCTCCCAGCTGAGATTCAAATTGCAGAATGATTAGGAGATTTATAATTATCTTGATTTAATCATGTCATAGTCAAGGGTCCCTGGATCCCCTCCACATATCCTCTTCTTCCCTAAACCCTTTGCCCTCACCACCATCCCTTTTCCATCTGTACCACTTTATAGGTATTTATGCACTCTTGACTTTACAGCTCTTTATTTTCTTGCTTACTGCATCACACACACACACACATAAACACACACACACACACACACACACACACACACACACACACACACACACACACACACACATTCGTCTGATATCACTTTTAGTGGGAAGACGTTAAAACTGAAGAAGAAGAAGAAGAACACACAACAACAACAACAATAACAACACAACAACAACAGCAACAAAACACACACACACACACACACACACACACACACACACACACACACACACACACACACACACACACACACACATATATATATATATATATATATGTTAAAAATAGGATGATAAAAGGAAGTTTTAAAAAACCCTTACTAAGTTTGTGGTTTTTAAAACTTCCTTTTATCATCCTATTTTTAACAGATGTTGCTCCCCAAGGGGTTGAGCACTTTAAGATTTTTATTAGGCGTTTTAGCAGTATTTTATATATATATATATATATATATATATATATATATATATATATATATATATATATATATATATATATATATATATATAGAACTGAGACACAGTGAAAAAGAAATAAGGAAATACATTTCACACATATATTTAAGACAGATGAAAAGGAATCAGAAACTGTTAAATTGTCCTGTTATTTATTTATCATGTTTTTAAACTTAGCCCTGTAAGTCCTGTTTTTTTATTTTTATATTTTTGTAAGCTTTGAAGAAATTTTGAGAACAAGACTGTTATGAAAAAGCAGTTAGGGAAATCTTACTGTCCTTTTTTTCTTTTCAAGTATAGTTTACTACACTTCTGGTCACATGGTATTTGCTTACATTTTAAGAAGACAGTTAGGTGTATAAGTTCAGAAGGATTTAACACAAACTATGATATGAAATGGACAATTTATGTTGTTTAAAACATTGTAAAAATAGAGATCTAACTTCTACTAATTTCAGTGAACAAACTAAGACACACATGTCCATGCCAACACACAAACAGACACTTGCTGGAATACATGCATACATGCATGCACACACACACACACACACACACACACACACACACACACACACACACACACACACACACACAGAGACACACACACACACACACACACACACACACACACACACACACACACACACACACACACACACACACACATGTACAC
>JADBJO010001485.1:270000-292500 GCA_016801955.1 Conus betulinus | reverse complement strand
AGCAAACAAACATGCCTGCTACTGCACAGTCTGCAAAAAAAAGTTTCGATGTATGAGCAATGAGCGAGAGTGCCCAGATTAGCCACAGCAAATGGCTCTATTGGCGTTGAGCAAATCTTCAGCAGAGGTACCCTTCTCACACTTTCTTCCAAACAAATATGGCAGCAGCGGCATCAAATGTGAATGTTATGTCGCCATTAAATCTTGATCCTGATGTGTCCATGAGCGAATCCAGTACCAGTTTTTCCAGCCACAATGGACTTGTTCTGCTCAAAGACAGATGTGCTGAAATCTGAAGTTCTTTGGACACTGCACACTGTAAACTTGCACCAAAGCTCCAACTTATGTGAACAGAATTCTCAGCACTTTAAAGAAATATTTCCAGATAGTCAAATAGCCAGAGGATTTTCAGTGTGTATGTGGTGAGTTAAAATCCAGGTATTTGGCACTGCACCTCGCTTTCATTTATTGTTGGAAAGAAGAGCACAAGAAGAATCAAACTATGTGCAATTGTTTGATGAAAGTCTAAACAAAGAACTGAAGCTTAAACAGCATGATATACATGTGCGTATTTGACTTTCCAGACTTTTAGCAGTTCTTTTACGTAAAATGACTTCCCAGTTAGTACTAATGGTACTTCTGCTTTCTGCTGTGTGAAGTAATGGCTAATCAAGTCAACAGGTCAGAAAACAAGTAAGGGGCGTATCCGTTTATACTTGTGTTGTAGCCTTGAATTTTAAAAATACCTTCTTGAAAACTTGAATTTTTGTTTTTGGGAGCCCATAGGAACCCTGTACAAGAGAGAGAAAGGGAGGAGGGGGTGGGAAGAGTGAGAAATGGTTGAATGACATCAGCAATATTTTGAAAATACTCCATTAGGTCAAACATCTTAAAATGGCACAGAAATCATTGGCAGTATAAGCTATATTAACCCACTAAAAGACATCTCATGATTTCAGCTGTCAAGTTGCAGATTTAGTGGAGCCGGGACCTCCAGTGCACTTTCTCATCACCGTCACTTACTGTTATCATCACTGTCACTGTTGTCATCACTGTCACTGTTGTCATCACTGTCACTTACTGTTGTCATCACTGTCACTGTTGTCATCACTGTCACTGACTGTTATCATCACTGTCACTGACTGTTGTCATCACTGTCACTTCCTGTTGTCATCACTGTCACTGACTGTTGTCATCACTGTCACTGACTGTTGTCATCACTGTCACTGACTGTTGTCATCACTGTCACTGTTCTCATCACTGTCACTGACTGTTGTCATCACTGTCACTGACTGTTATCATCACTGTCACTGACTGTTGTCATCACTGTCACTGACTGTTGTCATCACTGTCACTGACTGTTTTCATCACTGTCATCACTGTCACTGACTGTTTTCATCACTGTCACTGACTGTTATCATCACTGTCACTGACTGTTGTCATCACTGTCACTTCCTGTTGTCATCACTGTCACTGACTGTTATCATCACTGTCACTGACTGTTGTCATCACTGTCACTGACTGTTGTCATCACACTGTCACTGACTGTTGTCATCACTGTCACTGACTGTTGTCATCACTGTCACTGTTGCTATCACTGTCACTTGCTGTTGTCATCACTGTCACTGACTGTTATCATCACTGTCATTTACTGTTATCATCACTGTCATTGTTGTCATCACTGTCACTGTTGTCATCACTGTCACTTACTGTTGTCATCACTGTCATTTACTGTTATCATCACTGTCATTGTTGTCATCACTGTCACTGTTGTCATCACTGTCACTTACTGTTGTCATCACTGTCATTGTTATCATCACTGTCACTTACTGTTATCATCATTGTCACTGACTGTTGTCATCATTGTCACTGACTGTTGCCAGCACTATCACTTACTGGTGTCATCATTGTCACTGACTGTTATCATCACTGTGTCACTTACTGTTATCATCACTGTCACTGTTGTCATCACTGTCACTGACTGTTATCATCCTGTCACTGGCTGTTGTCATCACTGTCACTGACTGTTATCATCACTGTCACTTACTGTTATCATCACTGTCACTGTTGTCATCACTGTCACTGACTGTTATCATCACTGTCACTGTTATCATCACTGTCATTGACTGTTGTCATCACTGTCACTTACTGTTGTCATCACTGTCACTGCTATCATCACTGTGTCACTGACTGTTATCATCACTGTCACTGTTATCATCACTGTCACTTACTCTTGTCATCACTGTCACTGTTATCATTACTGTCACTGACTGTTGTCATCACTGTCACTTACTGTTATCATCACTGTCACTGACTGTTGTCATCACTGTCACTGACTGTTGTCATCACTGTCACTGACTGTTGCCATCACTGTCACTTACAGTTGTCATCACTGTCACTTACTGTTGTCGTCATCACTGTCACTGACTGTTGTCATCACTGTCACTGACTGTTGTCATCACTGTCACTTACAGTTGTCATCACTGTCACTTACTGTTGTCATCACTGTCACTGTCTGTTGTCATCACTGTCACTTACTGTTGTCATCATCATTGTCATTTACTGTTATCATCACTGTTACTGTTGTCATCACTGTGACTTACTGTTGTCATCACTGTGACTTACTCTTGTCATCACTGTCACTGTTATCATCACTGTCACTGACTGTTGTCATCACTGTGACTTACTGTTGTCATCACTGTGACTTACTGTTGTCATCACTGTCAATTACTGTTGTCATCACTGTCACTGTTGTCATCACTGTCACTTACTGTTGTCATCACTGTCATTTACTGTTGTCATCACTGTCGCTGTTGTCATCACTGTCGCTGGCTGTTGTCATCACTCTCACTGTTGTCATCACTGTCACTGTTGTCATCACTGTAACTTACTGTTGTCATCACTGTCACTTACTGTTGTCATCACTGTCACTTACTCTTGTCATCACTGTCACTGTTATCATCACTGTCACTGACTGTTTCATTTGCTTTTTTTTTTTTTTTTAACCAGTTTTTGGCTTGATATTTAGTGGCTTTCATGTGGAATCATTCTTGTAAGAGAAATGGAACATGAATTGTAAGAGACATGGAAATTGCATTTTCTTTCTGGACGCTGTTGTATTCTGCTTGTGTCAGTCAGCTCTCAATTGGTCTATTGCTCAGTCAGTTCAGCAGATTGATCAACAGTTACTTCATTTGAAACATATTGAAGCTCATGGCAGAGTCTGTTTAACACACAAGTTTTAGGTGGCAAGGAAAATTTACTTGTTCTGACCAATATTCATTCTATGCTATTGAAATCTGAAGTCATGTGTCGGATGGTATGTGAATGTGAGAAAGTTACGAAGACAATACAATGAAAGTTTGAACCTTGCAAGTTTTCAGCTGCGTTCCCACAAGAACAAATGCAGGTAAAAAAATAAGCTCATATAAAGTTTTGTATCTCAGACTGTACTTCTTTTCACAGGAAAACTTAACGCAGTCTCTGGAATTAAAGTCACGGAAACTACGCACCATTGACTGAATCAGCAGTCTCTGAGATTGAAATGGAATGTGAATTGCTGGACTTTTTGGTCTTTATGCAATGATTATTGTTGGCATAGAGTTTGATACTTACTATCAGTGTCACATCAGTTCTTACCATTTTTTAAGTATTTTGTGATGACAGTGATTGCCATTTGTCTGGTGACTTTGAGTTACCAGTAGCCTTGCTTGGGCCAAGCCACTCTGATCTGCAGTTTTCTAGCTTAATGATCAGGTAGGTAGAGAATGCATCAAAACTAACATTGGGACGGAACGAATCAATAGATAGACAATATTTCTTTGATTGTTAGTTTTCACAGCAAAGTTGTGTTTTATACAAAAAAATGCAAGAAAACTTGACTGATTTATGTTTTTGTAATCAACGAGCTGACGGTAAGAACATTTTTTGCATGTACGTCTCCAGGTCAAGAAATTTTACTTGCTTTTAACAAGTTTGTTAAAAAAACCCGGGGAAATTGTATCTAGGGGAAAAAGTAATCCTTTGATCAGAAACGTGTAAACAAATTAAAAAATTATTTATAAGGCTCCGCTGAAAAATGTAAAACACAAACGAATCACAAGACCAAAGATGACATGTTTCAACCTGTTAGGTTTTCTTCAGGCAAGATACACAACACTCAGGACAACAAAAGTGAACAAACAATCACTTATCTTCTTCATCCAGTTCGATGCAAGATGGATGCTGAATCAACAATATTGTCTTATCATTTTCATTCAATGTCCATCTTGCGCTGAACTGGATGATGATAAGTGATTGCTTGTTCATTTTTGTTGTCCTGAGTGTTGTGTATCTTGCCTGAAGAAGACTAAAGGGTCGAAATGCATTGTATTTTGTCTTGTGATTCATTTGTCTACGATTTTTGGTGGAGCCCTATAAATACTTTTAAAAATTTGTTAGGTAAAAATTTGTTAGGACTTCTGCCTGCAGTTGCTCACTTCACAACCAGAAATGTGTCATTTTGTTGTATAACCAAAGTATCAGGTCATCAAGATTCATGTCAGCAGAATTCCATCATACTTGTTGTGTCACTGGATGGTTTGTAATCTGTCAGTTGTAATCAGCGAGCAGGGACTTGATTTGTTATATACACAGCCACTTATCACCCGCCTTCCTTTGCTGACTCATCTTCCGTTCAACCAAGCACACTCAGCTGACTTCTTCTGCAGAACAATTTATTTGACGTCAGAGATCAGAAACGCACCAAATAATGGCTGGTTAGATCTGTACCATGGATTTCATGATTCTGAAGCATGGAACTGTTACAGCTTTTACCAGCTTTGTGTATGTGTGCGTGTGTGTGTGTGCATGTGTGTGTGTGTGTATGTGTATGTGTGTGTGTATGTGTGTGTGTGTGTGCACGCGCATGCGCACGCATGCATGCATGCGTGTGTGTGTGTGTGTGTGTGTGTGTGTGTGTATGCCTCTGTGTGTGTGTGTGTGTGTGTGTGTGTGTGTGTGTGTGTGTGTGTGTGTGTGTGCAATTTTCAAAGTTACACTGACATGTGTTAGGGATGTGTATAATACTTGTAACTGAACTGCCTCCATATTCACCAATGCAGAAAGGGTAATTAATGGAAAAAGTACACAGTCACAAGTTTATGCATGTGTGAGTGTGTGTTGGTATGTTTATGCATGATTGTGTGTGTTGTTTGCGTGTTTTTTTTTGTGTGTGTGTGTGTGTGTGTGTGTGTGTGTGTGTGTGAAATTGGTATGTTTATGCATGATTGTGTGTATGTGTGTGTGTGTGTGTGTGTGTAGATAAATACTTAGGTAGGTAGATAAAGATCTCTCTCTCTCTCTCTCTCTGTGTGTGTAAAAGATCAAATTCTCAGATAGAGCCTGCATATATTTGTATCCCTGTTTACCTATCTGTCTATCTTGGATAGAATGCTACGATAGAGGTTATATATATATATATATATATATATATATATATATATATATATATATATATATATATATATATATATTGAATTATAAACAAAGCTTGCTCTTATGTCTCAGATTATAGAATAGGGGGTGATAAGCCTTCATATCTGCAGTGGCAGATGATTCTGCCTAACTAACAGTATGTGCTTGAGTGGGTGATGGGGAATAAATAAATGCTTCTCAAAATGAACCTTCAGCAAGCTTATAGTCTCCAAAGCGGGAGACTATCTCCAATGGGGAGAAAGCTCACTAACATATAACTCCTGGTCAGATACCGGTATTTCGAAACCTGATTGTTTCATCCTCAGTGACCGCGGAAAGTGGTAATTTGACTCCTCTGCCTTTTCGGTTTTAAGAAGAATGCCATACCAGAAAAAGGCTGGTGTGCAATACCATAGTATGTTTGTTGAGTTTTCAAAAAACTAACTAAAGGTGCCACCTAAGAAGCAAAAGAAAATCATGAAAGATCAAAACAAGCTACATTTTCTTGTGAAAAGTAGAAAATATAAAAAGATAGCCTCTTAAGACACAAGTGCTGAGGGCCAGTTCTTGGAATGAATCCGCAATTATTTCTATATAATCTGAGACATAAGAGCAAGCTTTGTTTATAATTCAATATTTCTGCAGTCATTGCAACACCTAGCTGCTCTGTAAGTTGCTGGAATGGTGCGAAGATGCTGTCTGGCCTAAGCGCAACGTGGTAAGGAGGAGTTGATGTCCCTGGTAGGGCTTCCCATGTCAGACAGGCTAAGGGTGAGAGGATCCTGACTAATAGTAACCCGCCTTTCTCCTTTTCTTGTTTTCTGCCTTTCTTATTTGGCTCTTTTCTATCTTCGTCTCCCCGTCAAGTCTTCTTTCCCACACTCCTTTTCTCTCTGTGGTCTTCTTAAGATCCGCCGCGTTTGCCGTGCGGTGCGACCTGTGACGGAGGGGGATGAGATCCTGGTGATTGAGAGGGCCAGCGCCCTCAACACACATTACTTTGCTCGGACCTCTCCTAGACAGGAGGCACACATGGGCCTGTGTGTGTCAACCGGCTTCCCCTGCATGGGGTTAGGTCAAAACGGGGCAGCCCCCCAGCTGGCCAAGGTAACCCTGCAGTGCTCAGTTCTCTGTTCCCGGGAGCTGGCATAATCGGGGGGGATAGGGTAAGTTGGCTGCTGCTTGTTGTGTATATCCCCTGAAACCTGGAAACCTGGGGGGTCCAAGACAAGAGTTTCTTGGCCCTGGCCCCTAAGTTGGACTCGATGGTGGGTGGGTAGGGGAGGGACGAATTCCTAAATCATATACCATGGCCTCAATATCTAAACTCCCTTCCAAAAGGAGAAAGAGAGACAAAGTGAGATCTGATGGTGATCATGATTCTGACTCGGACTCAGAAATCCGAACAGAATCTGGATCTTGGCCTTCGTGGTTGGTGGTGGAGGGCGCTGATGAAGACAAACCTTTGTCTGCACTCTCAGCCCCTTTGCAATCCAGAAAGGTTTTAGTTGTCTGTCAGGAAACCTAAAATCAATCAAACGTCTGAGAAATGGGTCATTTCTGGTGGAATGTGGTACAAAATGTCAGTCAGATCGGCTCCTGAAATCTACAACTCTTGTTGACCGAAAAATCAAAGTGTCGCCTCACAAGAACCTAAATTCTTCAAAGGGAGTCATTCGCTGCCCAGACTTGAAAGGAGTATCGGAGGATGAGATAAGGTTCGAACTGAAATCCCAGGGAGTCATGGATGTGCGAAGAGTCACAATTCGCAAGGGTTCTGAAAGAGTGCCAACAAATACCCTCTTTCTGACCTTCTGCACCCCTTCGCTGCCACAGTCTATCAAGGTGGGCTATTTGAACGTCAAGGTTAGCCTGTATGTTCCATCCCCGATGCGTTGTTTCCGGTGCCAGAAGTTTGGCCATGTGCGGGATCGATGCTCTGGGGGGAGATTTGTGGCGTCTGCTGCCAACCGAGCCACGAGATGCCGTGCGTTCATCCGGCGCGTTGTGCAAACTGCGGAGGCGGCCACCCATCCTCCTCTCGAGAGTGTCCGGTTTGGCGCCAGGAAAGTAGTATCCAAAGGGTGAAGACGGAAAGAAAGATTCCATTCCACGAGGCAAAAAGGTTGGTTCTGGGCAGTTCGCAGCATCCGAACAAGTCCTATTCTCAGGTTGTGAAACAAGTTTCTACAGTATCTGTCTCCTGTCAGACAGACACCTTTAGTTTTTTTTTTTTCAAGACTCTGCAATCGAAACCATCTGCCCCCAGCGGAGGCAAGAAATCCGCTACCCCTGTGATAAACTCCCATGGTGGTGGCGTAAAAAAACTGCTGCCTCCCATTCTGCCCAGCAGACACAGGTTGGGAGACTCTCTGCTTCGACAGCTCCCCTTCCCCCCAAAAAAAAAAAAAAAAACCCCAAGGGCACTCGCGGCCCCCCGCGGCCCCCAGCGGTGCCTCATCAAGGCACGATCCCGGGAAGCCCTCTGGTGTAGAGGTCATTGAGGGTGGATTGCCCATCATCTGCCTCCGGAGCTTCCAAGAAAAAAAAAAAAAAGTCCAGAGAAAAAGACATTCAAGTTTGGAAACACGCAATCCATATTCTCCTTTGCAGTCGGATGATGATGAGACAGTAATGGACTGAGAAGTCTGTTGCCATCTCTCCATCCTCATGGATTCAATATCTCACTGGAACATTCGAGGTTTGAAACTCTAAATTTTGAAGAGCTGCAGCTCCTCTGTCAACATTAAAACCTGCTTAGCTCTTCAAGAGACTCTGATACGCTCTGACAAATCTTTCTCTTTATCAGGTTTTAATGTTCTTTCTAAACCAGCACAGCCTTCTGCAGTTGGAGTGACGGGTGGTGTGTCGTTGCTTATCCACAAATCTCTTCTGTTTAGCCCTGTCTACCTCAGTTCTCCCCTCCAAGCTTTAGCTGCCAGAGTCTCTCTCTGCATAAAACGGTCACTATTTGTTGTCTCTATATCTGCCTCCTTCTGTATCCATCAGTCGACAAGAACTGGTCAGCCTGATTGAGGAGCTTCCACGACCTTTTTTTTTTGTGTTGGGCGATTTCAATGGGCACAATCCTCTTTGGGGTAGCGTTGATACTTCGTCTAGAGGTCTCCTTCTGGAAAAAACGTCTTCTCAGAGCTTGACCTGTGTTGTCTTAATGATGGATCTCCAACCTTCCTCCACTCTGCTACTGGTGCTCTCTCATGTTTGGATCTGTCAGTGTGCGACCCCTCGCTGGTCCTGGACTACGAGTGGTCGGCACTTGACGATCTGCATGGGAGTGACCATTTTCCAATTGTTCTAAAATCCAAAATAACTGAAAGCCGCACTGTTCCAGAACATCTAAATTTCAACAAGGCGAACTGGGATCTTTTTGCAACTGTCCGTGGGGAACTCACAGAGGAAGTTCTACAAAGTCCGGATCCCGCAGAAACGGTTTCCAATATCCTCATAAAATGCGCCAAGGCCTCCATTCCAATTCCTCAAACAAACCCCAAATGCCAAAGACACCCTGGTTTAATTTTGACTGCCAACAAATCTCAAAAGTACGTAAACGGGCTCAGCGTCTGGTATACCAACGACCCTCTGGTCCTAACGCCCGAGCCCATCAGAAACTCCGTGCTAAATCGAGACATACTTTCAAAATCAGTAAACGTCGGTCTTGGAGAAACTTCTGCTCCGCACTGACATCTAAAACTTCAAAGAAAAAAGTTTGGAACATCATCAGAAAAAAAATCAAAGGGAAGAACACCAACCCCTCCATTCATCACCTGAAACTTGCCGATGCTTTGATCACTGACAAACAAGCTGTTGCCAATCTGTTGGCCTCCACCATCCAGCAGAACTCTCATCTTTAAATAATCTGCAGCCTTTTTTTTTAAACAAGCAAATTAGAGAGAAATCTTCATACAATTTCACATCAGACAACTCTGAAGCTTACAATCTGCCTTTCTCGATTAGCGAACTAAAATCAGCTTTGCAAACCTGCAATGACTCTGCCCCTGGTCTGGATGACATTCATTATCAGGTTTTGAAACACCTTCCAGAAAGCTGTCTCCAGACCCTTCTCAAAGTCTATAACCATATCTGGACCACAGGGTGCTTCCCGCCCTCCTGGCGGAAAGCCCTGATCATTCCAATCCCCAAACCTGGAAAGGACCCTACCAACCCATCAAACTATCGCCCAATAGCTCTGACCAGCTGCCTGTGTAAGCTGATGGAAAAGATGGTCAACTCCCGTCTGATGTGGAAGCTGGAAACCGACGGCCTTTTGGCCAGTGAACAGTGCGGGTTCCGCAAGTACCACTCGACAGTTGACCATTTAATCCGTCCGTCTAGAAACCACCATTCGCAAACGCCTTTGTCAACAAGCAGCATGTGGTCGCTATCTTTTTCGACCTAGAAAAAGCATATGACACCACGTGGAAATCAGGGATCCTCATGGATTTGCATAAACTGGTTTTCGTGGCTATCTGCCTATGTTTATCGAAAACTTTCTGGCTGATCGACAGTTCCAGGTGCGTGTTGGCACCACACTCTCGGACATCCATGGGCAGGAGTTGGGTGTGTGTACCTCAGGGGAGCATCCTTTCTCCTGCCCTTTTCAGCATTAAGATCAATGACATTGTGAAATCGGTAAGCCAGGGCTCTGAGTCTTCTTTGTTCGTTGACGACTTCGCGCTGTACGCAGTTTGGAGCTTCTTACGCCAGCGTACAGCGGCGACTCCAACTTTGTGTCAACAGGATTCAACAGTGGGCCGAGGACAACGGGTTTACCTTTTCACGTACAAAAACCCAGTCCATTTTCCAATTTTCACAATTTTTTGCTGATCCTGAAATTCTTCTGGATAAGACCACCATTCCAGCTGTTAAGGAAGCGCGAAATTTCTGGGGGTTATTTTTGATCAAAAACTGAACTTCTCAGCCATATTAAAAAAAACCAAAACTTCTTGCCAGAAAGCTGAATATTCTGCGGGTCGTAGCACACACTGACTGGGGCGCTGATAAGAAAACTTTGCTGCACCTCTACAGAGCCCTGGTCCGTTCCAAACTGGACTATGGTTGTGCTGTGTATGGCTCTGCAAGACCGTCTTACCTCAAACTCTTAGACCCTATCCACCATCAAGGGCTTCGTCTATGTCTTGGAGCATTCCGCACCACCCCTGTGTACAGCCTGTACGCAGAGGCAGGTGAACCCTCACTGTCCAACCGCAGGTTGAAACTATCTTTGAACTACTATATCAGACTGTTCTCTGAACCAGAAAACCCTGCCTATGACTGTGTCTTTGACCCTCAGTTCCAAAACAAATTCGAAAACAACCCTACCTGTATTCCGTCGTTTGGCCTTCGTATGCAGCCTCACGCACGGAATGCAGGTCTAGACCTAGGAGTTGTGTCTGATTTTTCCAAGTTTCCAGATGAGCCTCCGTGGACCTTTTTTTTCACACACCAGACATTCGTTTTGATCTTGCAGCTTTTCGCAAAGAGTCCACCAGCTCTCTGGCATACAAGGCGTTGTATGCTGAGCTGAGTTCAAAACTCCCATCCTATCAGAAAATTTTCACTGACGGTTCCAAGTCTGAAGATGGAGTGGCCTGTGCAGCCTACTGCCCTGGTGCTCCTTCTCAAATACTGTTAGAACATATTCCTTCAGACGCTTCTGCCTACTCTGCTGAACTTACAGCTCTGGTTCTGGCACTAAGAATAATCTCCCAGTCTCCAAAGAGGGACTTTCTGGTTTTGTCGGACTCGCTGTCGGCTTTGGAGGCTATATCTGGCCGCAACCTTCAGCACCCCCCGAACTTTTACACTTTTTTTTGACCTTTTTACCAAGTTGACAGCGGAGGGTTACAACATTCTTCTGGCTTGGGTTCCCGGTCATGTTGGCATCGGAGGGAACGAAATGGTGGATCGTTTGGCCAAGAATGCCACAAGAGAGAAACTGTCAAACACACCTATCCCCTGCTCGGATCTGAAACCCAAAATTAACGATTATGTAAAAGACCTCTGGCAGGAGGATTGGAATACACAGACGGATAACAAACTCTTTCAGATCCGTCCAAACCTAAAGGAGTTCCTCCCGTCTTCGTCTGGTGGTCGTAAAGAAGAGACAGTTCTGTGCCGGCTGCACACCGGCCATTCGTATTTTACCCATTCCTACCTTTTAAAGAGTGAAGAAGCTCCTGTCTTTTAAAGAATTGTGTGGATGAATGACTTGTGAGTTGATTTTTAACGTGGTGACAGCCCTGATATGGCCCTTTGCGGTCGGCTGGGCTATAAGCAACATTATCTTATCTTGATCACTGGCTCTTTCTCAAGGAAACTACGGGACAAGGTCAGTATCAACAAGATGTTCGGGACATTCACACCCTGAAGGTCTTCAAGGGTGGAGAGCACACATGCATACTGCCTCAACTGTACAGGTCATTGAGAAACGATTTCTCTCTCACCAGGGGTTTTAGTAAACTGGCCTGGTGAAACTGTGTAACCTCTGGATTGTTCAACATTTGTGTGTACATGGATCTGAAGGATGCAGTTTGTGTTGTGCTAAAAAGTGCAGTTCAAGTGAATAACACTAATTCAGTTCCAAGTGACATGTAAGCATTTCTCTTACCCCATCTCCGCACCCTCTCACCCTCTCCCTCGTCTCCCCATCTTAAGGATTGTGCAAGGATTCGATGAGGAAGGACCTCATCTTCAGCAGTCAAGGGTTAATGCGCCAAAATGAAAATGGATGATGCATATGAAATTGAAAGACAAGATGATGTATGGAAAACAACAGCAGATTCTGAGGACCCCAAGGACAGATCTCTTCTTTAGATTTGAAATGAAAAAAAGGAAGTAAGGAGGGAGGGGGTGGGTAATCTTTCTATTGGTGTACAGTAGCCAAAAATTCCCACCAAGTGAAGAATGTGCCACCAGAGACGTGGATGGGTAGCAAAGACTGTGCAGCTTCTTATCGTTCAGTGACTAGAGGCCTCAGAAAGATGCAAGTTAGGAGGCTGGAGGAGGCCGTGGCGTGAGTGGAAGGGCTGCACAGGGGAGCATGATCTGGGGCATAGTGTTCACACTTGCCATAGTATTTACTGATGATGCCTTTCCATTAGGACAATGAGAAAAAAGGGGGAAAATCTGAGATGCACTCTGAGTTGCTTATACACTTTTTCTTTTTTTTTTTTTCATAATTGGTGTGGGAGTGAGTAGGAGCATGTGACTGTTCCACAATGCCTGGAACTCTATCCCACCCCTGTCTCCTAATCTCTTCATATTCTGCTTCCTTCTCCCAGTCTTGGCCCCAGCGCCCTGTTGTATTCTTATCAGTGTACATGTGCCTGTTGTTTGGAGGCTGCACAAGGATAGTTGTTCCCAGCTTAAGCACAGCTGTAGGTACGTTTATTGATCAAGTTGTGGTCTCTGGAGTCTGCAAGGGAAGGTTTTGCATGACAGACTTCCACTGGAGCGTTCCTGTGCTATGTAGCATGGATGTATACACAATGCAGTCAGGCTGTATCAAAATTGTTCAGAACATCCCACTATCCCCAAACACACACACACACACACACACACACACACACACACACACACACACACACACACACACAGATGTGCATGCATGTGCATGTGTGCGCGCGCACACACACACACACACACACACACACACACACACACACACACACACACACACACACACACACTCACACACACACACACACACACTTTAGCTCTTTATGTAAAAAATGCCATCAGTTGTATCAAAACAACTCTTTCCATTAGCTGGGAACGTAAACTATGTGTGAGACATGAATACATCCATTAAATTGAAGAAGGAAAAACAGTGTAGTTCGTTTGTTTCTGTGTTTGTTTATTTATTTGTTTTTGACTGCTGGGTATGTGTGATGGCTCAGCTGACAGGGACAGCTGACCTACTAGCATATTTGCAGGTCAGGGGAAAGATTAATGCTTGGCATGTTTCTTAATTAAGATGCTTAGAACTAGTCCATGTCTCTGTTTATATATCGTACCATATTTTGTTTTCCCCTTTTCAGTGTTTGTTGTCATTGTTTCAGTGTTTGTCTGCTGTATTTTCAATATTTATTCCTCGTATTATGTTCTTTCTTTTTCCATGTATTTAGTTTTCCCTTTTTCACTGTTTGTTGTCATTGTTTCAGTGTTTACTGTATTTTCAATATTCATTCCTCATGTTTTTGTACTCCCAGTTCTTATAGAACAAGGAGTATTTGACAATGGGAACAAAAAACTGCTATCTGTCTGTCTGTCTGTCCATCATCTGTGGTCAAAATTTTTCCACTCACTCCAGACAAAACTACTGGGCCGATCTTTCTGAAAATTTGTAGGTATGTTCATTATGGGTCACCAATGATGCCCGATGTTTTATTTTACTGTTATATCCGTTACTAATGGCTATAACAGCCCATAACGGTTTTTCTTCTTTATGGAATATCTCAGAAAGTACTTGGCCGATCTTTCTGAAAATTTGTAGATATGTTCATTATGGGTCACGGATGATGCCCGATGTTTTATTTTACTGTTATATCTGTTACTAACAGCTATAACAGCCCATTACGGTTTTTTCTTCTTTATGGAATATCTCAGAAAGTACTTGGCCAGTCTTTCTGAAAATTTGTAGGTATGTTCATCATGGGTCACAGATGATGCCCGATGTTTTATTTTTACCATTATATCTGTTACTAACGGCTATAAGTGCCCATAACGGTTTTCATCTTTATGGAAAATCTCAGAAAGTACTTTGCCAATCTTTCTGAAAATTTGTGGGTATGTTCATTATGGGTCACAGATGATGGCCGATGTTTACCAGAATAGCTGTTACTTACAGCTGTAACAGCCCCAAATAGTTTTTCCTCTTTATGGAATGTCTCATACGTATTCAAGATAAACTGGGAGAATCTTTATATGCTTTGCATCTTGTTTCTTTTTCACTGTGTTTGATGTGATCGTTTCAGTGTTTACTGTATTTTCAGTATTCATCCCTCATGTTATGTTTTTTTTTTTTCCATTCAATTCCAGTGCTTAGAGTTGTGTAAGCTTTGGCTGTTTATACTCAGAATTCATTCATTGTTACAGAATTATTTTATATCATAGTGAGGTGGAAAATGGGACCATGCTATCAAGATGGGGTATATATGTATACAGGATCACTTGTATCAGTGCTAGTTGTCCTACAGATTTTTTTTCCTGGCTGAAAATGTCCTTTTTGCAGTAAGCAAGTTTGTTGTGATAAACTAATGTGTGATGACATTGTGACTTAAAGATTGCTGACTTGGACTGTGGTTTTCCGGACAAGAAGACTTTATTTACCCTGGGTAATTATCCAAGGAATGAAGTTCAATTCTAGCAATATAAAACTGAATGTTTTTCATGGAAAAAAAAAAAAAAACCCCTGTATTGAGTTCTTACATGAAAAAACACATACATCACACTCATACACATGTGCAGTCACACATGTGTACATGCATGTGCACACAGAGATACTTACACACAGACACAGACACATACACACACATACACACACAGACACACATGGACACACACACACAGACACACACACACACACACACACACACACACACACACACACACACACACACACACACACACACACACACACACACAGAGTGAAGCATGTGTATGAAAATGACTTTCTCAATCACAGCAAAGAACCTTGTGTTGAGTTGATGCATGAAAATCACACTCATCAGACTCACACATGCATGCATACACTTACGCTTGCATGCATACACACACTCACACACTCACTCACTCACACACACAACACAGACAGACACTCAGACACACACGCATGCATGCACGCACGTACGCACACATGCATGCACTCATGTGTGCGCATGCACGCACGCACACACCCACGCACGTATGCACACACACACATACAGAGGAAAAGGGATTAAATATGCACAAAGTGCCAACCAAGAAAACACTGTGATGATGTTTTTGGATATTCTGGATATTGTACTGCATACATATGGACCCAGAACACTCTGACATGGAGTACACCCACCTGACACCGACAACAGTCTTATCCTGAACCTCCCGCTGTTGGTTGTAATTCAGTCCTGCCAGGACAAGTATTGACTCAAAACAAACATTAATCCTGTGCAACTGATAAAGAGACAACAGTTTGAAAAAATGAGTTATACAGCACACAACAGCAGCCTGGGTGCGCAAGTCAAGGGAAATGAAGGGGAAGCACAGGCTTGGAAAGAAAAAGAAAGAAAAGAAGATCTACAATGCTAGGGATTTATGATGTAAAAACGAGCTTTTTTTTTGTTGTTTTTTCTTTGGATTTTTTGTGCTGTTTCACCATCTGTGTCTTGTCAAGGGTGTCATTCCTAAAAGACTCGCTGCTCTTCCTTGCATAGCCATAGATGGGTCTGCTCTGTGCCATCAGTGTGAAGGAACTACACCATTGGAGACCCTTTACTGGTGCTGAGTCATTTTTTAAATTGGCACTGTGCAAATTTGAGCATAGCTCTAAGAGTGGCATTCCTGAAGTGGTCCCAGTCTTCGCATTTCAGTCAGTAGCACTGTGTAGCTTTTCTTGGATGCTAGCTGGGAGGTGAAAACTCCCTCCATATGATGTGCATGTGATGAGACTTGAACTTCTGACCTTTGAGTGGTCAGTCCTTGATACTAAATATTATTGCTACAGAACTTCTGACCTTTGAGTGGTCCGTCCTTGATACTAAATCGTATTGCTACAGGTGATGATCATATATGAGCTAGATTGATTAGTAAGTAAATGATTGTCAAGTATTTAGGAATGGCTGGTATGACTGAACCTTGATTTCCTCCTTTTCTTTTTTGTTAAGATGTTGTACACACCTGACCTGCTTTCAACTTACATACGACTCATGTGGTTGGCTGAGCTGTAGACGACATTGTTTGCTTCAGAAAGGATAGTCCTGGAGAAGCGGACAATCCAGTGCTGAAGTGTGGCATGATGGAGCAGTTTTTAAGGCCTTCCAGCCTGGGCAATGATGCTAAGTGATTATGCACGCGAGTTATAGTTATCTGTTTTCATGGGGCTTTAATTCAGCCCTTTGACTTCCTGGCAGTTGCTGCCCTTTGGTACACCTGTATGCTGGAGTGAACACTGAATTTGTCTAATCCTTCTGCTTTGAGAACAGGTTACTGACATAAAATAAAAAAAGACCAAGCCGATCAACTGATCATGTAGACAGAACTGAGGCAAAAACCAATGTACCGCTAGGATTTTGTCCTCCATGTGACCACTGAGTGAAGGAGAGGCTTCTGCTAAGCTTACCCTTTCCCCGCATGGAGTGCTCACTCATCAGCCCATCTCCTCGCACACCAGCTCAGGTTAGATGTCCACAGACCATGTCAGATAACTGTCAAAAGACTTGGCTTTTGACCGCTGAGTGACCAAACGCTTGAGGCATGCCCTCTCCTCTCCTCCACCCCCACCCCACCCCGTGCATGGAGTGCCCACTAATCAGCCCTTCTCCCCACACACCAGTCCAGGTTAAGAGTCCACTGACCATGCAAGATAACTGTCAGTAGACTCTGCTTCACAGCAAAAACCGCAAGAAACACCCACTATGATTAGTCAGCCACAGAGCCAATGTTTTACCACTTTTGACTAGGAGAGTGAGAGGATCAACAGATTTGCGATTTTCTGCAATATGGTCACGCTTGTTAATTGATGTAAATGGATCAGGTAGCAGCTGAAGTGTGCTAGAACATTTCCACTTCAGCTTATAGAGAAATCCTCAGAGAATTAGAAACATTGTTACATACACATGGTATGTATGTGGGTACTCATGGAATTTAACTTCTTGTTTTCATGAGTCCTAATAAGCTGGGGTTTTTTTCCCATGGAGATCATGTCTGAATACTGTTTCAGCCTGAAAAGTAAGGAAAGAAGTCATTTTGAAACAGCAACATATTGAAGGCAATGACTGTTCATGAAGCAGATATTTATCACATCAAACTTCTCAGCTCCCCTATACAAAGGAGATGATCAGGGCCTTTCCAGGCTCTGCTTTCTCATCTGCTATTTTGGATGTTTGATGTTTTCCAGTGCTCCTGAAGGGTATCAGTGAAGGTGGCAATTTTGTTTTGTTTTGTTTTGTTTTTTCTGTGTTGATTGAGGCTGTGTACAACTTGTGCATTAGGAATGTAAAAGATGTTCTGTTTGAATATATCTGTAATGGATAATTATGCAATGCAGGGTCAGTCTTGATGTGTACATGTGTGTGTGTGTGTGTGTGTGTGTGTGTGTGTGTGTGTGTGTGTGTGAAGTGAATTTTAGAATTTCACAATTGGTGTTTGCTTGGATACATTCCACCCCCTCCCTGGCCTGCCTGTTCATGGCCAATACTGACAGATTACGCAAACAGACCAAAATCAGGCGACCCATTTTTCATGGGAGTGTCAGTGTCTGAGACGAGTGCAGAAGGCTTGTCAGACTGATAAGAGGAAGCTGATAAGAAAGCACAACATATAACTGATGTTGACATTTGATGTCTCTCAGTAACACTAAACGGCATATGTCAGGTGAGATGGTGTTTTGGACTTGGTGACAATAACATCTGTGTATGGATTTGCTTCAGTGTGTGTCTGGAGAATTCTGTAACATTTAATGTATATTTTTCTTCATAAAGATTACATTCCACGTTTTTTTTTTTTTTTTTTTTTAGTTTATTCTTGTTGTTTCGTTTTTTTTGCAGGTAGGTTGTTAAAAGAGTGTAGCTCAGTTACAATACACCATGATTCCCCTTGTCCTTTCTCACCATCCATGCTGCTCAAATGTGGATTGCGGTTAGCATTTTTCTTTTTCTTAGAATGGATGCTGTATTACTGTGTTAGAAGTTGAAAAAAAAGAAGATGAAGCAGAGAAGAAGATAGTGAGGATCATGAAGAGACAGCCTGATTATGAATTTCAAACATTCCTTTAAGAATTTAAGACTGGGTGGAATTAGTAGTGTGTGTGTGTGTGTGTGTGTGTGTGTGTGTGTGTGTGTAAATGTCAGACTATCCAACATCTTGACAGTTTTGAAGAAGGGTTTGTTTTTTTTTGAGCATAGAGCCAAAATTGAAAGAAAAGAAAACGACACTCGAATGAAGAGCAAAACTGCTTCTAAGCTTCAAAGAGCAACATGGTCTTTAGCTTATAATGACTTTGTGAACAGTGTAGGCGAACTCGATCTGCACTCATGTGCATGGACTTGGACAGTATTGGTTTAATGATAGTATGAATTTCAACAAACTGCTGTAACTGGGCTGATGGACCAATTCAGAGAAGGAATAAATTCAAACTATGAAAACTGGCGTTTGAAAGAGAGAGAGAGAGAAAAAAAAGCTTGTTCAGAATATGTCAGTCTGACTCAGTCTTGAAACAAACCTGGAAATGAAATTGAAAATTTAAAAAAAATTGTTGGTAGAATTCCTTATATCTGTAAGAATTGTCAGCAGTTGATATATTATCATACCAGGAAAAAAATTGTATACATGAAAAAGTATAGAGCATCACAATTTAAAGACTATTGCAGTGTTGTCAGTACACGTATCCACCTGAAGAAAGACAAACAAGAAATTGTTGACACGTTGGAGACTTGCATCACACTGTATACCGGTATCAAACCGGAGACGTGCATGCTATGTCCAAAGTGGCACCATCCAAAGGAGAAGGAGAGTGTGGGATGAAAAACATGTCTGCTGCTGCCGCTGAGGAGCCAGCATTTGAGGTAAACAGACATTGAAGATTTGATAAAGTCGCTTTTGCCAGCTTATGCCCCATGCTTGCCAAGCCTGCATCTCTTTTTGAGGCTGTTCTGTTGGAACAGGTGAACTGATGGCTACAAGTGCCTTGACCTTTGTTTGTCAGTGCTTAGATATTTAGCCAGGTTGAATGTTCAGCTTTTGCATATATCTGCGCATGAAAATATTCTTTGACTTGGAGAATAAATCCTATTTCATTAACAACAATACAAAACAAAAACAAAAATGACAACACACACACGCACGCATGCACGCACGCACACACATGCACGCACGCACGCACGCACGCACGCACGCACGCACGCACGCACGCACGCACGCACGCACACACACACACACACACACACACACACACACACACACACAATGGGAGAATAAAGAAGGAAAGAAAAGAAAAAGTTGAATGCATGATGCCATTTGGTGCAGATTTATAAAAAAAAAACGTTATAGACATTTTTTTTTCTTCTGAGTACTCAGACCTGCCCTGCTGAACCAATGTCTGACCCATGCATGTTACCAACCAAGGGCAACTGCCATAGTAGTAAAGAATGGTGTTTATAATATAGAAGAGTTTTCTAGGAGAAAGTATGCTATGAGATTGTAATATCATGGAAGGAATATTACATGTAAAGAAGGGTTTTCAAGGAGAAAAGTTTGCCACAAGATTGTTGATATCGTGGAAGGAATATTACATATTTACGACCAAGCCAGAGAAGAAAAGTGGGACAGTTTTGAGTCAGAAGTAAGAATTTTTTTTTTATACCTCTCCTTTTCTGATCATATGCATGGTTGTTTATGGGCATTCACAAACATTAAAGAATAGAAATCAGGGAGCAGAATATGGATGTTTGTTTTTTAAAACAAGTCAGTTCTCTTTATCTCAGAACACACAATTAAGAAACAAACTTAGGATGATTGTATTGGAGGGTTGATCAAATGTTCTCATACATGTTATAAAAGAAAAAAAAAAAAACAAGTAAATACATGCATTATAACATATCAAATATAGCAATAGTTATTCACATATGCAAGATGAACAACACAGGTTTTGTTTAAAATTAGAATGGTTGTGTTGTATTCAACTAAGACAGCATATGTCGGGTGGCTGTACAAATTCAGGGTGGAAAAATACAATTATTTTATAGGAGCTACAAACAAGCAAACAAATCTATCGAAAGTTAATAAAAACATCAACACAACAATAGTAATAATCACAATCATAATCATGATAATGGCAATGATGGTAATAACAGTATGTAATACTAATGATGCAATTGAGTTTTAATAAGGCATATATAATAGAGGTGAAGAAGTCTGAGAGTAGACATTGCACCAAACATGTTGCACATTAGATAAAATATTCTGCAAAACGTTTTTCTTATGTTTTGATATTGAAAATGGGTACCTAAAGTGTAGTTTTACCAAACCCAGAAGAGTTGGTCAGAGGTCTGCTGGACAAGATCTTTTACCTCTTCGCCTATGGAGTTATTTTTTCACCTGCATCTGCAGCTTGCTGTGTATCACTGTGTACAAATTTACACAAGAAAGTATTGATTAAATTTTGACAAAGCTTTATGGAAAGATAGAATGTGGCCTAGCAATGAACCCATCAAACTTTTGGCTGGATCCATATTGTGAAACCAGATCAAACAGCTGATCCTTGATCATATATCTCCTGTCTTTGATTAGGTATTGCAGCCAGATCGTAGATATATCTTTTCAATCGTGATCGGTTTGCTGCATGTGGAAGTGATGGATTTTCAGAGGAGACCTGAGTTCAAAGGATGGATACAAGATTTGTTTGACTGTGACGAGGTCTGCTGTTACCTGATGCCCTCTTAGTTATTTGATTGATTGTCTGTTTTTTTTTTTTTTTTTTTTTTTTTTTTATAGAATTCTAATAAACAGTAGTGAAAAGAGTGCTGCCACAAACACATAAATACACCTAGCGCTGCCAGAATTTTTGAACCCATATTCCTCCAATTGTACATCAAGTGTTCTAACCCTTGGACAGCTGTACATATCTTGGTAATGATTTCATCATGGGAGTGAAAAGTCTGTGTTCTTGTTTGTTGTTCTACCCACACTGATCAGTAGCTCATGATGTAACTTTTTTTTTGCAGTATTGAATCTCTGAAGTTGAGGCCCACCTCTCTAGTTTGTTGAGATTGTTCTGTAAGGTCAGGTGGTTCTCTTCAAAGGTGATGTGTCTATTTAGAAGAGGCTGTGTACAAACAATCAGACTGGAGAGTTGGCAGCTGCTGGCATGACATTGATACAGCACTACAACAGGACAGGGGCTTGCCAGTGTGTGCCCTTGCCCCCTTCCCCTTCCTTGTCTTATCTTCTGTGGCTCAGCAGTGGCGTTACTTGCATGCCGCACAGCCCGTCTGCACCGTATGCAGCCACACCCAGGTTGCTTGATCACAGCCTCAGCACCAGCAGTCCACAGGGAGCAGTTGATATCAAGCTGTCAGGAGGCAGTTTACTGGAGGAGTCACCACACTGTTGCTGTGTCACTGTTCTTTTCTTTCTGTCTCATCTTCTGTACCACTTCAGTGGCATGGCATCCACGCCTCTCATTCCAGCTCCCTGTCCACAGCCACAGCCTGGGCACATCCCACCACAGTCCCTGTACTGGCAGTCCATAGAGAGCAGTCAGTGGCAAGTTGTCTGGCAGTCCATAGAGAGCAGTCAGTGGCAAGTTGTCTGGCAGTCCATAGAGAGCAGTCAGTGTCAAGTTGTCTGGCAGTCCATAGAGAGCAGTCAGTGTCTAGTTGTCTGGCAGTCCATCCAGAGAGAGCAGTCAGTGTCAAGTTGTCTGGCAGTCCATAGAGAGCAGTCAGTCAGTGACAAGTTGTCTGGCAGTCCATAGAGAGCAGTCAGTGGCAAGTTGTCTGGCAGTCCATAGAGAGCAGTCAGTGTCAAGTTGTCTGGCAGTCCATAGAGAGCAGTCAGTGTCAAGTTGTCTGGCAGTCCATAGAGAGCAGTCAGTGTCTAGTTGTCTGGCAGTCCATAGAGAGCAGTCAGTGGCAAGTTGTCTGGCAGTCCATAGAGAGCAGTCAGTGTCTAGTTGTCTGGCAGTCCATAGAGAGTAGTCAGTGTCAAGTTGTCTGGCAGTCCATAGAGAGCAGTCAGTGTCTAGTTGTCATGTGGCAACCAGCAGAGGAGACACTGCACTGCTGCAGTCACTTTAGTGGTGTTCAGTGGTGCCTCCCCACTGATGACGAT
>JADBJO010001485.1:217500-265000 GCA_016801955.1 Conus betulinus | reverse complement strand
GGACAGCGGAGTTCACCTTATCCCCAGACTGAGGGGGAAAGGTTCTTTGGGGTTTACTTTGGACAGATGTTGAGTAGCCAGATTTTAGGTTCACCAGATTTATGATGGTGTGGACTAATCCACTTTATTTGTGTTAACCAAAAGTTTTGCCTATCTGTTTGAAGATACACTATACTCAACTGTACTATGATGATGATGATGATGATGATGATGATGATGATGATGATGTTGATGTTTAGTGTGTTGTCTTTGTTGTATTGTAATAACTATTTTAGTGAAGTAACCATGCCTGTGAACATGGTGCTCGTCTAGTTAGTAAAAAGATATCTGGAGTGCAGGTTGAGTAGTGAACTACACATTTTTTTTTCCTTTTCTTCACTATACCTTATGATGAAGAGGTTACATGGTGGTCTCAGATTTATTGTCCACATGAGACAATCAAACAAAAGACCTTGTGCATTATGCACTTAGTGTAAAACAAACCCCAGGAGTTAGAGAGTTGACTGGGCAAAACTTAGTATATGATAGGTGAGTAGGTGGTGTGCTGTGTATGTCACCACCACTGGACACCATGAAGTCAGCTCGGTAGTGGCACTGTGTCTCTGGAAGGAAGCCTTATGATAATCTGATACTGACTACCCTCTGTTGAATGCGGGGGCTCAGAAAGAACTATCACGAATGTCAGTGGAGTGACTCACGTCATCACTCAGGCACAAGAATTCAAGTTGTTTTCATGTTGGCTGGCAAATGTAAACATCACTGTCAACATATGCATCTGTTATGTGGATGAAATTCCAAGGTGTGGTTCTCAAGTCTTCCCATTGAAACCCATAGCATTTAATGCAGGATAGGTACTGGATGGGGCAGGAAAATCCCACAAATACATGCCACTGTTGGATTTAGAACCTGTGACCTCTCAGCCCACGGCCAGTGATTCTAACCACTGCCCCACAGCAGCTGGTTGATACAGAAGACTTGGGTGTGAACTCATCACAAGCCTCATGTGGGTGAGGATTTACTATGTCACTTTAGAGCAGGACATGGAAGGCCACAGACTTTCAAAACAGTCTTTTCCAGTTTGTGTGATAGGTGTGCGTGTGTATGATGATAATGATGAAGCAATGGTTATTATGCTCCATCTGGTTCTGAGACTACAGGGCAGGCTGTATTTTATGTTTTCTTATTGCAAAGGTCTCCTGTATCAATCTGGCTGTTGACAGCATTGAGCAAGAAATTAGAGTAACAGTCACCCAGGAGGCCATTAGCCTGAAGTGATGAGCATTTCTGTAATTGAGAACTGATGATACTGTGACATAGATTGTTATGACTTTGTCACTTTAATGGACAAGTGACACAGATTGTTTACAAAATATTCGTTTGGGCAATTACCCAGTGAATTAGTGTTTGTCGTGCTGATGGTCCTTTCCATAAACCCTGGCATCCATTCTGATTTAATGTAATAAATGTGCTGATAAATGGTGCAGTTTATAATAAATGAATGGAAGATGATGTTATGAGGTCATAGGCGATGATGTACAAAGTATATGTGTAGATATTTAAATGCGCTTTTTTTCCTTTGAAAGTGACCACATAAGAGTGTGAAGGGATAGCAGTTCAGATGCTGGTTTTTGTAAGAGTCATTTGCTGCACTTGTTTGTCATCTGCTAGGAACGTAAACCATCATGAAGATTTTGCAGTTCACAAGTAGTAGGTATTGATACAGAATTTTGCTACATATTTGAGTGAGCTTAGATGGATGATGATTTTTGTTTGTTTGTTTGTTTTCAACGGAAAGATTGAACAAATTATGTGGGTTAGTAAGCTTTTTCACATTCCTTGTTGTACAACATGTAACACATTGTGACCATCCTCTGTGTGTCGACAAAAATGATGCAGGAAGTGGACATAACTAATGTTCCAACGCCCACTGTGTGGGACCCCCTGACGCTGGTGGGGCAAGAGGCAGCAAAATCCTTGAACTTGACTGGTCAGCATGTGCTGTATGCCCCCAACTCCTCGCTGGTCAGCTCCATCATGGCTCATGTGAACACCACCCTGGACAGAGAACTGGACAAAAAAGGTATAGGATGGCAGAAAGCTGCCTTACCTCCTCCTTCATGGAGGTAATGTTTAGACCCTTACCTACTGGTGGGTTTCTGCCAGCAAGGTTAGGCTGAAACTACAGAACTGCTCTGGGTGCTTCAGTGGAAGATGACATGTGGGCTGAGGACAAACTCACTGAATGTTGGTGGGGATCTGTAGAGCAGATCCAGTTAATGTATCAGTCAGGAATCTGTTTTGATCTTGATGTAGGTTTTTGCTTCCCTGACTGCTCTTCCAGTTTGATGGCTTTTTTTTTTCTCTTTTTTTTTTTTTTTTGTTCTCTCACTCTTTTTATTTATTTCTACCTCCAGGGTAATATCTATTTTGCAAGCAAAGCAGGCAAGTTTTGCTCCCTCTGTGAAGCAGTTACACATGCTCTAACTCCAAACCAATGCTGCTGATCAGGGCATCAGTTCAGCTGGCACACGGGCCGACGAAAGGCACACAGAGCAAGTACATGTGATGAATGTCCTTCCTTTAACTAGGGCACTGATTTGCCAAGTGTAGTCACAGACTCAAAGCACACAGAACAAACAAGAAAACTTGCTCCCTTCATGGCACCATTTCACCTAGTATAGATGCAGACCACAAGACAGCAATAAAAGGAATTTATCTTCTGGCATACATACACATACAATGCACAAGGAAGAAACAGGAAACTTCCTCCCTGCATGGCACCAAATTCACTGAACATAGATGCAGACATAAGGCACATAGAATAAACAAGGAACATCTTCTTGATATGGCAGTAATTCATCAAACATATGGCACATACAATAAACAAGGAAACATCCTCCTTTTACTGTAGCAGCTGAACAAGCATAAATACAGACAGAAGGCATAAAGAACAGACAAAGAAATTTTGTCCTTACATGGCTCTAATTCAGTTAGCACAGAAGCAGATAAAAGCACCAAGATCAAAAAAGGAAACATGATTGTTTATAGCTCCAGTTCAACTTACACAGACGAAAAACATGTAGAACAAACCAGGAACCATTTTTTTTTTTTACACAATCAGTTCACCTAACACGGATGCTTTCAGGAAGCACATAGAACAAACAAGGAACTATTCTTTTTTCTTATATAATCAGTTCAGCTAACACAGATGCACTCAGGAAGCATCTAGAACAAACCAGGAAACATTCTTTCGATGGCAGCATTAGTTTGGCGCTATGGGCAGGTTGTTATTTCAGTATGGAAAAAAAAAACTGTCTGACATGTTTATTTCCTATTCCCACATCTCAGCCATCTTTTTTTCCCAAATCTAATGCATTTAAGTATGTTTCACTTGATGACACTTAGGGACTGAAAGTTCAGGCTAAATCAAGTTCAGGTTCTCCAAATGTGGGATTCCTCTACCAGCCAAATTTGGTGTTGGTGTTTGGCAAAGATGTGCTCAACTGTTGTAGGAAATAGCTGTTTGTGATGCATAAGTTGACACTTAGTGCTATAGTGGCCTTCAGCGAATCATCGTATCTCATTATTTCACAGTTATTTTCAGTTGTTCCAGTTTCGAAATTTAATTTTTGTCTGTACAGTGCATTCCTTGTCTTGTGCATTGTAAACCAACACCACACACAAGGAGAAACAAAATCTGAGAACATTGTTTTGTTTTTCTGTATAAATTCTTCTCTGCACCAACAAAATTTCACTACAGAATATACTTTCTTTTCTCTGATCTTGGAAGAGATCTTTTTAATTCTCAGTATGGTAACAAGCATGTGCCAGATTGAAAAAACATGTATTTCCGATATTCCTACTTATTGGTTGTAGAAGTTCTTATTTGGCTTGATAGTTACGGCTGAAAAATGAATAAGCTAAGATTGGAAGGGTGTATAATAATTACAAAAACTAAGTACTGTGCATCATAGATCTACTGGATGGGATAATATGCATTGGACTTCATCTTATAAGCTGTGACCTGAAACATTTAAATGCAGAATAATTGCCACCAACACTGAATGAAGATCTTTCCTAGAAATATGAAATTTTGTCGAACTTTTTTTTGTAGCTTGATTAAATGATGAGAGCATTCTATGGTGTACTTTGTTGCTTCTAGTCTGATGACCTTTCTTAGAATTAGTCAAGCAGTGTTTGCAATTTCCATTTGATGTTTTGGCATTTATGTGCGATTTTCAGTGCAAATGAAATTTCAGTATGGAATGATTGCCGTTGTATCTGTTAATAAAAGTGATTTTTCTGTATAGTATCAGACACTTTTTCTGTTAATTGACTTTCTGTATTGTTCCATTACTATTTCATTATAAATGGTCTGTCTGTATTGTCCCTGTATAATGATCCTTCTATTTTTTATCATTGGAATTTTTGCTCTAAAATGTATTGTCATTACTGTATCGTCCCTGTATAATGATCCTCCTATTTTTTATCATTGGAATTTTTGCTCTAAAATGTATTGTCATTTGTAATGATGTTTCTGTATTTTACCATTGGAATTTTGGTTCTAAAATGTATTGTCATTTCTAATGATCTGTCTGTTTTGTTCTAAAATGTATTGTCATTTCTGATGATCTGTCTGTTTTGTTCTAAAGTGTATATTGTCATTTCTAATGATCTGTCTGTTTTGGACCATTGAAATTTTCATTCAGTATCCAGTTTCACTGTGAAATTGATCTCTCTGTTTTGTACTGTCATCATTTTCACTGTAAAACAGTCTTTCTGTTTCCAGTTTCACTGTGAAATTGATCTCTCTGTTTTGTACTGTCATCATTTTCACTGTGAAACAGTCTTTCTGTAACGTGCCATAATCACTTTTATTGTAGAATGATATTTCTGTGCCATACCTTGGCCACTTTCACATGAAATGATTACTGCCTCTGCCACTGTAAATGATCTTTGTATTAATGCTAGTTGCAGTGCAGATGACTGTTTTGTTGTATGTTATTGCTTCTTTCTTCATGAAAAAAAAAGACTTTCAGCATTGTGGTATTGTCAGTTTCACTGCAGATGACCTTTCTTTTATTCCATTGCCTCTTTCAGGCTACGTGGTCTGCCAGTCTCGTGCCAGATGCAGTTCCCACTCTATAACAATACTTTTTCCCCTTTTTCAGTGGAATTCAGGGGGTTTGCATCTGAGGATGACCTCACCCAGTTCTATCAACTGTCAGGAAACAAGGCCCGGCTTTACTCCATCTCTGTCATTTTTGACATCGACCCCCCTGCTACAACCTTGCCTTCAGATGTCAAATACACAGTACGCCCACGCTCAGAAGACAAAGACAAGTGGCAAACACAGATGGTCTTTCCATTCTTCCAGGTGTTGAGCCCTCGATTGCCCAATGTCAATCGTAAGTTGCAAGTATTGGACTTTGATGGGTTTCTTGCTGAGATCTCTATAACTTTTGTGTGGAATGTGGAATGTATTCACCGTCATTCACCCGCTATCAGATTTCCCTATATGTTGCTTTGTTGTTTATTAAGTGTACAATATTAATGAATTAATGAAGGTCATAATTAGAAAAAACTGGCAAACACACCAGTAAATCTGTAATTTTGAAACAGAGAAGTATGTAAGAAACAGTTCACATTTGCATGCAGGCATGTACACACATATCTGTATAACACACACACACACACACACACACATGCACATGCACACGCACATGCGCACGCGCGCACACACATGTATATGCATTGTGTGTGCGTGTGTTTGTATTATTTTGCTTTTTTGTTTTACTTACATGTGCAAAAATTTAAAGATGGATGCTGAACCCAGAAAAGCATTTCGACATGATGTTTCTACTAAAGAATGCTATGACTATGGATGTGTGATTTCAGTGCTGGCTGGCTTGTGCGAGTGTTTTTGAGGGTGCTAAGTGTTCAAATGGGAAGGCTGGGTCCATGCTTGATTCATCTACTTAATAGATGCACTGCTGTGAGTGCTGCTTAAATTTCCTGACAAACATTGCAGGTGTCTGTATTCTCATGCATTGTTGATCCCAGGCTATATTTTGAAAATAAAAAGAAGTAGAGTACCATTCTGTCATGTAGTCTTAGACCAGAATAGAAATCAGAAGTATTTTTTTCATAACCCTTGTTGATAACCCTTGGTGATCATTGTTAAAAGAAAGGTAATTTTTTTTGGCCTTTCATGACCTGCTGATGGTAACCTGTGTATTGATGTCTTCTCCATATCCATGCCTGCAGTGAGTTTGTGTCCTAGGTTTTCGTGTTGCCATGGTCACTGGCCTTTCATCAGATAAAATTGATGGACCTTCCGGAGCGGGACTCTGGCACAGCGCTCCACAGTGTGGAACAAAAACTGAACGTAGAGTAGTGCTCAAAGAGACCAGCTGATTTGACCAGCTCAGTCAACTGTCTTGGCAAGTATCACAGACACTTGCCTCACAAAAACACGGGTTCTGAAATCACCACTGTTGTTTAACGCACAGCAACACAGTTTAACTTGGCAACATTCATTCTTGCACAGCTGAACATCAGACCTGCTACAAATGATGTGTCATTTGCATAGCTGTTCTGCCTGTTGAATTTGCAACAACAAAAAAATGGTACAGGTTGTGTCCATTTTGAAATGAAAAACAATCCACACTAAGGCAGACAGTTTGATGTTTAAAGTTAATTCAACTGTTCTTTGCATGCGCAAAGAGTAAGTCTGACTCCAGGGATAGCCAGGCGGTTACAGTTGCCAGAATACTTCCGCAGATAATGCATCCAGCAAAGTGTTCATGCAAACCTTTAGAACATATTAAAACAAAATTATTTTATATGGCCCAGTTTTTGACATGATACATCAAAACAAAAGAGCCAAAATGCAAAATGCTTTTTTTGTAAGCAAAAGTATCTGCCAAAAGTGTGTTGAATTAATAACTCACTGGTTCTTCCTTTCTTTCCATTAGCAGGTGAAAACAGACGCTTTGAAACTTATCATCTGGAAAAGCCCAGTTTGTTACAGGCATTGGACACTCATTCACTTTGGCTCAGAGATTAAGTTATTATTGTAATCAGTAGGTTTCCTAGTTGGTACACATATGCTGAATCTGAACAGGCAGCACAGAATGCCACAGATGAGTTGCCTTGTGGTGACCTAACAATGATTACTCCTAGGGAGATATTGGTGCTGGGGTGTGGCGGGTCGGTCTAGATGTGGCTGTGTATAAGTGGCATGATGGAAGGGAGAGAGGAAAATAAGTGGTGTGGGCTCTTCTCCAGAGGGAAAGCATACTCATGCCAGCTCTGCAACCAGGCCATTGTTGTCATCAGTAAGGGGCTTAGTAGCTGGTGTCCTGCATATGATGGATTAGAATAGGAGCTACTGAATACCATCAAAGTGACTCTGCAGCAGTGTAGTGTCTCATCTGGTGGGCTGCCTCATGATGACGCTGATTGCTTCCTGTGGATTGTAAGTGCAGGGGCTGTGGTGGGCTGGGCCAGGCTGGGCTGTGACTATGGATGAGGGGTCGGAGGAGTGGCGTGGCGTGGCTGCAGTGCCACTGATGTGGCACCAAAGATGAAACCGTAAAAAAAAAAAAAAAAAGGAATGAGTGGTGTGGACGTACGTAGTGATTCCAGGAGAACACAATGGGATAGTGAGAAAAGAAAAGAAAATGTATATATATTGATGTCTGAGAGACTCGTTCTTGATTGTCTTGTTTTCAGAGGCAGACTACTACAACCGGAGCTTCGTGTACATGCAGCGCGTTATCTCGGAAGCCCTGATCCAGACATGGCGGCCAGGAGCTGATGTTAATGTGTCATCATGGAACATCCAACGCATCCCTTACCCAGCGTACATCAAAGATGCGCTGGTGCTGGTCCTGCCTGCAGCAGAACTTCCCCTCTGTGCTCATGCTGTCCTTCATCCTCAGCGTCATCATCATGAGCAAGAACATTGTCTATGAGAAAGAGAGACAGCTCAAGGTAAGATGCTGAATGCAGACTTCAGAGTCAATTTACATTCCACTTGCCAAATGCAATGAACACTGGCTGTGCCAAACAGTAAATCTGTATGATACCTGGTATCCTGTACGCACATTTCATAAAAATACAAGAAATGTGATTGACACACAGAGAAAAATTCACCCCCAGACCCTCTACCTACCCCACATATGTAGACTGCAAGTTCTTGGGTGGTTATCACATTTGTGAAGTTATCACAACATTGTCTTAGTGTAGTAAGTGGATAGTCTTGACCAATAATTGATGACTGTGGCAATAGTTAGTATGCTACTTCCACAACAGTCCTAAGTGTGTAGTCAGCAGTGTTGTTGAAGACTGACAAGAGGAACTGAATATGGATCTTGATCTCCGCACACATAATTGTTTGTTGGTGTGCAGTGATGACTTTAACTGTTACCATTTCAGATGTTCTGGTGCAATGTTTTTAAATGCTGTTGAATTGCAACAGTTTGCAGGTCATAAAACAAAGATTATGCTTGAAAATATAGCATGCTAAAATATTAGAATGTAGGTTAATGTCTTAGATTAGATGTGAATTTACATTGAAATGTGCAGAATATAACCACAGAAGGTATTTGAGATAGCTGAAAC
Source organism: Conus betulinus (assembly GCA_016801955.1). Taxonomy (NCBI): domain Eukaryota; kingdom Metazoa; phylum Mollusca; class Gastropoda; order Neogastropoda; family Conidae; genus Conus; species Conus betulinus. Next base: position 256,372 of record JADBJO010001485.1, on the reverse strand, counting down.
TGTAACAGTGGAAAGATACGGAGGGCATGGCATTGAATGCAAATGTTCAGCACCCAAGGAGCATACTGGTAAGAGTTAAGCTTGACATTGCAGGATTTTCCTCAAAGTATGCCAGTGTGGAAGATATAAAGAATCAGCTTGTTGGGAGTATGCATGTTCATACATAGCTCTCTGTCACAGAAAGAGTCTAAAACAAAGAATTGCCTCTTGCTCTTGCTTCTTCATTTATATTAGGTGGGACCATGGGCTGCCCTGGGCGGGGAAAGAAGGGGAAAAACTGACTAGTTAGACTGATTTTGCTCTATAAATTCTCATGCATGTGTGTGTTTTTCAGAAAAAAATATATCAATAAAAGGATTAAGACCTGAACTATGTGTTTATTGTGGCTTTTTTGTGTGAAAATTATTGAGTATGATGTAGAGAGTGTTAACCTTTTCGTGACGTGCCGTGTGATAGTGACGGCAACTCACTTGACCCGTCCACAACGAGCCGTGCCCTGATGACAGCAACACTGCTGTACTGCCTGGACGTGCCGTGCATCCGTGACGTCACAACTATAAAATATTTCCATGTTATCTCGTCTATCGTCTAGGGGATACAGCTGCCATAAATATTTAGAACAGGGTTCTAGCACTGGAAGGGTAAGTTTACATGCACTAGCGATGACCTTTGTGACCCTAGAGTATTCCGAACAAAGAGACCCCTCTGGCACTGGGAAGGCACGTGTGGAATTTCATGCTTCACTAACATATCGGGCAGAAGGAGAATGACATGTAGTTTTAGAACTGGTTCAGCAAAGTAGTTTAGAAAATGAGGGGGGTAAAGGTGTACAAGTTTAACGAAAAGAATCTGAGCTTGATTTATTTGCTCTGTGTATTTAATAGTTTTATACGTCTTATCATCTGAAGCCAAAACAGTGAAAAATGTGTAGTGTGTGCAATGATTTAATTTCCTTTAAAAGAAAAAAAAAACAGAATTCACTTGGATTAAACATATTGAATACTTCAGGATTTCTCTGCATCTGTTCAAAGTGAGAGTGAAGTTTTATGCCCCTTTTCTTCCTCATTTGCTGTTGACATACTAACCAAACAAACGTAAACAAGATTGTGTTCTCCTACGTTTTACTTATGTTGTTTCTGTAACAGTAGTAGCATTGCTATTTTACCCCAAATGTATTTAATTCTATGCTCATTACAAAGTTCGCACTTTACCCTTTCCGTTGATATAACAATTGCATGTTAGGTTTATATTAGGAAACGTAAAATAAAATTAAAAAGTGCAAAAATCTCACATCTAGAATGGTTGTAATCACGTGCGGTGCACGCACATGCAGGAAAGCGACATTGCTCTGCCGTACCCATCTGGAAAGTATTAAACATGAGTTGCATTACGCCGTCGTCAGGCAAAGCCGGTGCCTGACTCAGCGATCTTGCACACAATCTCAAACACAGCGTGTCTCTTCTAGCTCGACATTTTCGACTCATTTGACTATTATTTGGGTAAGTATTTGCAAGAATATATATTTATCAATAAAAAATCATTGGCATGTTGTTTTGATCAATGGATTAAAAGAATTCTATTGATCGTGTTTGACCACATGTCTATTTCTTCACTGGGAATAGGAACTTTGAAACTAGGTCAGTGCGGTGCATGTTTTTTTTTGCAAAATAACAAAAAAAATCATCACAGACTTGTGCCAAGATATTACACTAGTTTAGCATGAAAAATGTTCATGCAATATATAGCTTTTATTCATGACGTACAGTGTTGTTTCTATAGTCTTTTTTTCCTTTGAGAAACCATTGTAGATGAAAATCAAGGAAAGATAACTCCATCTTTTGATCTCAAAATGTCAATCTCGGTGTCATTGCGCTTGCATGTGTGTATGAACAAATGCCCATAAATTTACTTGTAATTGCACAGACCTTCCGTCTATGATACATATTCATTTTTGCTGTTTATAACTTTGTTCCATTTGTGGATTGAGAGACCATGGCCATACAAGTGTGTGTGTGTGTGTGTGTGTGTGTGTGTGTGTGTGTGTGTGTGTGCACATGCTTATAAGTTTGGTCTTCATGAATTCATTTTCACCACTGATATCCAAAACAAGAAAAAAAAAAACACACTTTTTTTTAAAATAAAGAAATTAAGAGAGGAAAAAAAACATGGTTACTCATACACTTTGATGTCAGATACACACTTTAAAAAAAAAAAAAAAAAGAAATGCATGCAAATATGCAACACACTACTGAAATGATAATTATGATAAAGGGAATAATTTACAAAGCAAAGTAATGGCAAATTGTATGCATTTTAGCAACAATTGCTTCATAATATTAGTCAGAAGATTCAATATTTTATTAAGGAAATTCTTTAAGAGAAGAAAAACCATGGGTACTCAAATACTATGATGTCATACACACTTTTTTTTTGAAGAATGCATACAAGTATGCAACACACTACTGACATGAAATAATAAAGGAAATGATTGATTTACAAAGCAAAGTAGTGGCGAAATTATATGCATTTTAGCAGAAATTGCCTGATGATATAAGCCAGAGGAATTATCACTGCACAGTCATAAAACTAACAGAAAACCAAAGCTTTTAAAAAAATATTTGTCTATTTATTGTTTTTTTTCCAGAGGGTGATGATCTGGAAAGGATTGAATCCAGTGTGGTTCCATCTGGAAGAGGACGACCCCTGAAATTCCCTGAGCTGAAGCCTGCCAACAGAGTATTCTGCTGCTGGGTCTTCTTAAAAACAACATGATGTGACCTGGGAAAAACTGTCCACATCTGCATCTAGCATGCCAGGTCTGCAGTTTGGAGAGGGTGTTCCACTGCTCACTTCAATCATCGGCCATGTTCAGCAGAAGACAACACACATTGCGACAGATGAAGTGCAAGGGTTTTTGGGATACATGCAGACAGTTAGATCTTATCAAAGGTGACTACTGTAGGGTCTCTGGAATTACTGTGGACATGTTACTGAAAGACAAGTCAACTGCTCCTCTTAGCTGTCCTGTGAAAAATGGATAAGTGGTACAACTGGAACAGTACAGGGAACAGAACAGTTCCTAGGATAGTTTTTTCAAGAATGGTTTAAAAATCTCTGCCCTCAGCTCAAGGAACTCCTGTTGTCTTCCAAGCAGATGAGAAAGAAAGTGGACGCTTTAACGAAGAAGCATAGAGAAAAACAAAAAGATGGTCAACACTCACATCTCACCCTTCTGGAGCAAACGTTCTGTGATTGTTCTGAGCACAAGAAGAGGCCAAACTGTTGATGATAAAACTACTGATGCCCAGGAAAGTGTTCTTGCTACTGATGAGACTGATAAATGCCAGTGTTTCACATTGAAAGGAGATCTCCATGGATTGAAAGAGGAAAATCAAAAGCTTCAGTGCCAAATCAGAGAACTTTTTGGAGAGAATCAGCAACTGCTTGTGGAAGGTCAGGCATTGAAATCAGTGATTTCCTCTCAGAGGAAGGAAATGGATTACCTGACGGTGACATTAGGAAAAGTAATCTCAGATCTCATAAACAAGGAAGAAGAAACTGAAAAAACTGGCTGGAAGGTTGTCTGCAAAATCGAAAATGAGCTTGCTTTTGCTAGAAATGCCAACAATGTATATAAAAAAAAAAAACCAAAATGAAAGTGTTTATCACTACCCAAGAGACACTGATGTGAAGATAGTTTTGTTTATTTCTTGTACTCCCAGTTCTTATGGAACAGGGAGTACTTTAGTTTGGGAACGAAGAAATGCTGTCTGTGTGTCCATGGTCAAAATGTGTTCCACTCGCTCCAGACAAAACTACTGGGCCGATCCTTCTGAAAATTTGTAGGCATGTTCATTATGGGTCAAGGATGATGCCTGACGTTTTAGTTTTCCGTTACAACAGTTACTAACGGCTGTAACGGCCTGTAACGGTTTTTCTTCTTTATGGAATATCTCCGAAAGTACTTGTCCGATCTTTGTGAAAATTAGCAGGTATGTTCATTATGGGTCATGGATGATGCCTGATGTTTTAGTTTACCCCGTCATAGCCGTTACTAACAGCTGTAATGGCCTGTAATGGTTTTTCTTCTTTATAGAATATATCAAAAAGTACTAGGCCGATTTTTCTGAAAATTTGTAGGTATGTTCATTATGGGTCACGGATGATGCCCAATGTTTTAGTTTACAGTTACAGCTGTTACTAACGGCTGTAATGGCCTGTAACGCTTTTTTTTCTTTATGGAATATCTCAGAAAGTACCTGGCTGATCTTTGTGAAAATTAGCAGGTATGTTCATTATGGGTCATGGAGGATGCCCAATGTTTTAGTTTACCCTGTTACAGCCGTTACTAATGGCTGTAACAGCCTGTAATGCTTTTTCTTCTTGTTAGAATATCTGAAAAAGTACCTGGCCGATCTTTCTGAAAATTTGTAGGTATGTTCATTATGGGTCACGAATAATGCCTGATGTTTTAGTTTACCAATATAGCCATTACTATGGCTGTAATGGCCTGTAACGGTTTTTCTTCTTTATAGAATATCTCAGAAAGCTTTTGGCCGATCTTTCTGAAAATTTGTAGGTATGCTCATTATGGGTCACAATAATGCCTGATGTTTCAGTTTACTGTTATACCGTTACTAATGGCTGTAACGGCCTGTAATGCTTTTTCTTCTTCATGGAATATCACCGAAAGTACTTGGCTGATCTTTGTGAACATTAGCAGGTATGTTCATTATGGTTGACGAATAATGCCTGATGCTTTAGTTTACCGTTATAGCCATTACTAATGGTTGTTACGGCCTGTAACGGTTGTTTTTCTTCATGGAATATCTCAGAAAGTGCTTGGCCGAACTTTGAAAAATTAGCAGGTATGTTCATTATGGGTCATGGATGATGCCGGATGTTTTACTTTACCATTATAGCCATTACTAATGGCTGTAATGGCCTGTAACGTTTTTTTTTTTCTTTATGGAATATCTCAGAAAGTACTTGGCTGATCTTTGTGACATTGGCAGGTGTGTTCATTATGGATTACGGATGATACACAATGTTTTAGTTTACCGTTATACCATTACTGATGGCTGTAATGGCCTGTAACGGTTTTTCTTCTTTATGGAATATCTCAGAAAGTACTTGGCCGATCGTTCTGAGAATTTTCAGGATGTTCATTGTGGGTTACGGATGATGCCCAGTGTTTAGTTTACCGTTATAGCCGTTACTTACGGCTGTAACAGCCTGTAATGCTTTTTCTTCTTTATGGAATATCTCAGAAAGTACATGGCCGATATTTATGAAAATTTGTAGGTGTGTTCATTATGGGTCACAGATGATGCACGAGGTTTAATGGCAAACAATATTCAAACGGACATATCTCAGAAACTATTTGAGATATTGAACTCAAATTTTGCATGTACTTTGATATCCATATGATCTTTGATTTGAAATCAGATACATGCATATATTTCACATCTGATAAAATGACTGGCACCACCTGTATATCTTATTACTGGTAATTTAGAGGGAATTATGCTAATTGTGGTGCATCTGTAATCATACAGACTGCCCGCTGCTCTCATAGCTGTACAAATCGCCTACACAGAGGGGTATCCTTGGGGCTGTGGCCTACAAATCCCAGTGCAATTTCTGTAGTTCTGTTTATCCGTCATTGCAGGAATCCATGAAGCTGATGGGCATGTCAGCGGCGGCCCATTGGACATCCTGGTTCCTGCAGTTCTTCCTCTATCTGGTGGTGGCCAGTGCTGTCTACACTGTCTTCATGTCTGTCCGCCTGGGCAGCAAGCCTGCTGTCCTGTCTACAGTGACCCCTCCCCTCGTCTTTGTCTTCCTCCTCCTCTCTATTCATTCAGCATCGTTGCCTACACCTTCCTGATCAGCACGTTGGTCAGCAAAGGTATGTCATTCAGTGTCTTTCTACCTCTGTAAGCCTCATCCGCCGAGATGCATTTGTCATTGCAGCATGTCTTTAACAGTTTTATGGATTTTGTTCACACAGGGTGGAGTTATTTTTTTTTCTGTGTGGATATGTGGTATGAGTGTGTGTGTCTGTCAGCAAAATCACTCAAAACAGAGAGCACTTTTCTTTCTACTTTCAGGTTGGTTCTCAGGAGGTTTTTGCCATTGAAGCACAAAAAAAACAAGGACTCATCTTACACACATTCTGTCACACACCTCGCACTGCAGTGTCTTACATTCTTGAGCTGTGTTACTGTACCGCAGACAGTCCCACCATGTTTTCATTCCATATTTGCATGCATCACACCATATTTCACACGCATGTGAAATAGTTAACTTACACATTCCACTTTGTGTGTTTTCGATATACAAGTGAGGGACAGGAGTTGGGTTTCATTGAAAATCAATTGCAATCTCCTTCGTCTTACTAATATTCAGTTCTAGACACTTCTGTTTGCACCATGTACAAAAGTGTTCCACTCTTGAAAATAAATGTTATCTAAATTTGACAGGTCTTTTATTGCAGAGTCATCTGAGTACTTTATGACAGGAGTGACAGAAGAACCAGTACAATCATTTGTGTCAAGAGTAAAGAGTACAGGGGAGAGAACAGTGCCTTGAGGTGCACCAGTGAATGTGGTTCTTGCTGATGAATATTTTCCCTCAAAGCGTATGCACTGTAGCTTGTTGACCAAAAAGTTTTTAATCCATAAAATCAATTTTGGGTTGACCTGTAAAGCTTGGAGTTTCTTTGCCATAATATGTGATTGAATAGTATGCCGCAACACGACTAAGTTCAATCCTTGACTGTCATGAAAATCGGTGTTCAATTCTTCATATAACAGTATATGATAATGAATATTTTTTTAGATGTAAGAAAAACCAAAGTTGGGTTCAAATCAGTACCTCTTTTATACTGAAATTTCCCCCAGAAACCCAGGAATGAAAGGAAGAGTACTGTAGTAAGAACTCAGGAACCAAGGGAAGTGATGACAGCATATATTCAATAATCAAAGAGTTAATATTAAGAAAGTTATCAGTGATGTTTTTTTTTTTTTTTAACATTATTAAGACTTCACTTTTTTTGTGTGTGTGCCAAAACAGTATATCTGCAGATATACTACTTAATTTTCTTGCCAAAATACTGTAGTCAACATGTACGGTTTTAGCACAAAATTGTTTTCGGTTTTCAGGAAGATATGTTAAAGTCGAAAGGAAACGTCTATAGAAATAATGTTTTGGCACAAATTGACCTTTCAGTATATGTGAAAGTACTTTCTGCAAAAAAAAGAACAAAAAAGAGATGCATGGCTTTTCCACAATAAGAAATTATCATAATTGCTAATTTTTTTCTGACCAAAATGAGTTATTTTTACAATAACGTATTTATCTTGAAGAAAAACCCTTTCCTTTTCTGGCAAAAAAAATCAAACATGTGCAAGAAGCACTGACAGCACACTTGCTGGGGCACAGATTGCTGGTAAAAATGGAACAATTTTTCTTGGTGAAAGCATGCAATGGAAACAGACAAAACAGACTTTTCTGTGGGTTATGGGCTTGATCTTAGAATGTGTGCATGTGTGTGTGTGTGTGTGTGTGTGTGTGTGTGTGTGCGTGTGTGAGTGAGTGTGTGCGTGCATACTTGTGTGCATGTGTGTGTATTTCACATCGAGATGTCCAGTAGCCGCCAGAGCCTCAGTGCATTTAAAGCTTAAAGGACTTCCAAACGTAACCTGTTACTCGTTTACCTCCCATTGTTTACCTCAGATATAAGTCACAGCTATCATCCGTTTCCCTTTCCTACACTGTCTGAGTCTCTCCACTTGCATCATTCTACTCACTGTCCCCTTCACCCTCCCTGCCTCTCCTAGTAATGATGGGTGTAGTGGTGTTGGTGGGGATGGCGGTGGCTGGGGGGGGGGGTGAGGGGTGACAGTGAGTGAGGCTGGCATTACAAATGGAACATACACACACACACACACACACACACACACACACACACACACACACACACACACACACACACACTAAATAGAAATGCTAGCTCTTTTATTGTTGATCGTTTCCATCCTTTTCCAGCCGCTGCTGTTTTTGCTAGTGTAGCTGCACGTATCATTGCTGTTATCATTATTATCATCATCCAACAGTACTGTCTGCCATTACAAATGAACATTTCAACTCCTTTCCACCTAATATTATCATTACCAATATTACTTAATAACGTTATTACTGTCATTACTATCATGATCATATCATTATTACCATTACTGTCATCATCACCATCATTACATCATCACAACAATACTGATGTCATATTGTTATTAATACCATCATTATCATTTTTACCATTGTACTTAATTATCATTATGTCCTATTATCACTAATCCCATTGCCAGCATTAACTGTGGAATTAAGATAGTAGTAATACTTAGGTAAAATAACTTATTTATTTAAAAGGGGAGAGAGAGAGAGAGAGAGAGAGAGAGAGAGAGAGAGAGAGATATTGTGTGTAGGTGTGAGCATGTTTCCTGTCCCCTCCCGCAGTTAGTATGTAAACCCATACCCTTCATCTCTCCACTCGCATAGCATCAACACCAAAAAGTAGCATGTACCTATCCACCGCTGTGATTTCAGCCCACAGCATCCCCAACAACTCACACATACTACCATATCTCCCACTATTTACCTCACACATAACTTGTAGCTAGCTTCCTTTCCCTTCTCACTACACTCTCTCTGTATTTCCCACATCAATCTGTTGTTTATTCAGATACTTGTCCACACTATTTACTTGTCCACACCATTTCTTTCATTTGGTTTTCTTTAATTTCATATACTATTTCCTCTAGAAGAGCTTCTGATCCCTCTTCCCTCTTTCCTGTGCATTTGTTGTGTAGGTGTTTGTAACTATGTGGAAACACACATACACACACACACACACACACACACACACACACACACACACACACACACACACACACACACACACCTACACACACACACACACACACACACACACACACACACTCTCTCTCTCTCTCTCTCTCTCTCTCTCTCTCTCTCTCTCTCTCTCTCTTTTCTCCCAGCCCTCTTCCTCTCCTCTGCTCCAGTACTGCTGTTAACCTTTCACTCTTTGATCATCCCTACTGCTTTTCACCTACCATTATATTACTAACATTGCAATATTTATCCTCACGAGCTTCTCCCTACTCCAGTAGTACTGTTAACTTTTACTCGTTGACCATCTCCATTCCTTCCCACCTACTATTACTGGTACTAACATAAGTTTTATTACTATTGCTCTCAGTAGCAGTCTCATGACATCATTATTATTAGCACCATCATCATTACCTTGGTATTAAAAATGAAAAAAATTGTTGAAAGAAAAAAAATCACACACACACACACACACACACACACACACACACACACACACACACACACACACACACACACACACACAAACACACATAGAAACACACACACACAAACACACAGAGGTAATGGCAGAAAGGCAAGTGCAAATAGGGTGGGTTAGTTCATTGGGTGGGTGGGATTCGGGGCACAAGTCCAGGAGGCGACATCATACAAGCAGATGTCTTGCGGTGTTCCTCTCCACCCTCCAGCGAACCACCTCAAAGCCACTGACAGCGCCCTTGCCCACCTGGCTTACCATAACGGTTATCACCAGCTGAGGCTAACACCATAAAGTCATGGAACAATCATCAGCCGACAGCTGGGCGGCTCTTTTCAAGTACACAGTGTCGTGTCACTGCTTTATGATGTCACACACACGCACGCACGCATGCACACACGCACACGCACGCACGCACAGAGAATCGGTCTCATTGACACTTGTGCATGCACGCTGTGTGCATGAGTACGTGCATATGTGAATGTGTATGTGGCAGGGTGGTGGTGGTGGTGGTTGGGGGGTGTGTGTGTGTGTGTGTGTGAGTGAACATGAACACATGCATGCGCATGCATATGTGCGCACAAATGTATGTTTATGTGAGAGGGAGAGGGAGAGAGAGTGCGTGTGTATGTTTTCAGGTGCATGTGTGTGTGTGAGTGAGTGAGTGTGTGTGTGTGTGCGTGCGTATGTGAGTGCACATGAGCACATGCATGAGCATGCATGTGTGCGCGCATAAATATGTGTGTGTGTGTGTGAGTGAGTGTATGTATGTGTGTGTTTTTCAGGTGCACACGTGTGTGTGTGTGGATGGGTTTGAGCCTGTGCAAGAAGAGAAATGCAAAACGTTTAAGTCTACATGAACTCGTTTTGCTCCCGTCAAAGACATGTACGTCATGTTAAATTTGGTATCAGAACAGTTTTTCTCACAAAGTAGGGTTTTGACCCCCAAAAATGTATGGATTGCCTTATATTTGTTTCTATCAAAAAGGTTTATCTGTGAGGTGTACTGATTTTGCTTGAACATATTTACATTTTTGTTTTTTTTACCCCTCAAAGCAACTCTACCTGTTTTGTGCAAAAATGGTACATCTAACAAGTTCATCAAAAAAATCTTTAGGCTTTACACTCAACAGCTTGGCAGCGTGTCATGGAAGAAACTGCACCAAAAGACATCAGAATTGAGACGTTGATTGCTATTTTAAAGCATACAAACAAAGTAAGAATTTGTCAAAATTTCAACTCCATTCCTCTCAAAACAGGCATTTTCCAGATATACAGTTTTTGCTCCAAGCCATCGATATGTATGTGTATACATATTATTCTGTGTGTATGAGTGGATGGGTAGGTGGATGGGTGGGTGTGATTTGTGATTTGTTAAATGTAGATCCATAGTCATGTTTTTATGGCCACTCTTAATTTCCCTTTGGAGATGATAAAGTGTTCTTGACTTGTCTTGACTTGACTTGATACAATAGCTTTCAGATTTTCAGTGCGCTTGTGCTTGCCCATCTGTCAAAGTTTCAAGTGTCAAGTGCAGGAATCAACTATTGAGCAAATGATTCGAAAAGGGTGAAAGAACTTGACATCAAAAGAGTGATATGATAGTAAAGAAATGGTATTAGAACAATGTTGTGTAATGGGATGACTAATCTCATCTGATTCCAACACTTCTGTTTCCCTGTTTCCTTTTGCAGCCAATGTAGCAGCAGCGATAGCAGGGATCATTTTCTTTGCTGTCTTCTTCCCCTACTACTTCCTGGCAGCGCTATGAAGACATGACTCTGTCGGAGAAGCTGAGTGCCTGTGTCCTTTTCAACATGGCCATGTCATACGGTATCAAGACCATCGGCCTCTATGAGGGCACAGGTAGAGTGGCTCGTCCTGGCTTGCTGGTTGATTGGTTGGTTTATGAACAAGCTGATGGATTGGTTGATTAGCTGGTTGATCGTTTGGTTAATGAACAAGCTGATGGATTGGTTGCCTAGCTGGTTGATGGTTGTGATAGATTAGTGGTTCGGAACCTTCAGTGCCTACAGAGTGGAGACTGGATGTTGTGGATCTTGTAGGACAGCTCACATGCTGACAAGCAATTTCCTGAACCCCTTTCCTTTGTATGCGTGTATGAAGGATCAGTTTGGCGTCATATACTATACCATGTCAGACTATAGCATTCAACGGTAGTTAGTCAGCTCTGCCAGGCCAAATTTTTGTAACTAATGCAGTAATAAGACAGTCATGTGATGCCCACCCTACTTCCACCATAGGAAGAAAGCCAGTGGCCGCTTCCTGTTCCTCATTCATCTTCGGCCTGCAGCCTAAGCAAGATAAGTCTTGTGCTCTGTCTGGCCTATACTTCTGCTTTGTGTAAAGATTGCTTGTTTGTTTGCTTCTTTACTTATTCAGTTGTGGCTTGTGCTAAACCCTGGGTACACTTGCCATATGAGGCTCTCGTTTGGCGCCATGGCGTCCTTTCATTTAATTTCACGCTCGTCATGGTTGCTCTTGCGACTTTGTTTCAGTTGTCGTATTGCTCTCGCGACTTTGTTTTGTCAGTGCCATTTCCCAGATCGGCACTTTCTCGGTGTATCGCGTCCCCTCCTAGTGGGAACGCACCCCCATATATTCGTTTTTTTTTTTTTTTACGGGTCCCTCTGCTTTGCGCATTAGTTTTTTTTTCACTCTTGCGCTCCCCTGGTAAATTAACTCGACGACCGAACACTCACCTGTCGTTTGGGCCGCCATCTTTCTCTCCTCGCCGGTCTTCTTTTCCACCATCTTGCCTCCCCTCATGGTCATCTGGGTTTAGTGTATGGAGTTTTTTCCCTCCACTTTTAATTGCACCTTATTCTTATTGTCCTTGTACTAGTACACATCGATCGAGTTTCTTCCGATCTAGCAGTGCGCATTATTAGTGTTACTAGTATGGGTAGATCGAGTTTTCAATCGATTTCTCAATCCCCTTGTATGGTGACCTAGTGACTTACGATCTCTCGCTCAAGTATTATTGGTGCTGTATTTATCAGTGCTGTAGCACAAGGTCGATCGAGTTTGTTTATTTTTTCTCGATCGACTTTGTGGTCGTGTGCTCTCCGTGTTTGCTCTGCCACCATAGCCCAACATGGTGAAGGACAACAATGGGTCGAACCACTTGGCCATTCAGAAGTTGCTTATATCCCCGGAGGGCCTGCGTGTCGATTCCTCAGAGCAATCCGTTCTTGCTACAGAAGAACGTACGTCTGGTGTAGTGGGGGGGGGGTTCCGCGGAGGGGACGTGCGACCATACCTCCTCTACCCAACCAGCGGACACACGATCACTGCATCTGAAGGCCAAAAGGCAAGCTGCCAGTATTTCCAAATGCCTTTCTTTTAATCTTACCAGAAAATCTAAAAGCAAGGCTCCCTAAGAGGGCAAAGCCTTTGTAAGAATTCTGATCCAAATTCTCCCTCCCTCCCCATTTATCTGCCAGCTTGCCTTATTCCCCTTCTGACGCATGGTGAGACTTCTACTTTCATGTTGCATCATGTGACCCTCGGCCCCCAGGGAACTTTGCTGAGGTGCGGACCAGCACAGGTGACAGGACGCATTTGGAATCACCGCCCGTCATTCACCTATATGAGCCTCGTGCCACTAGTCTTCCCCCCACTAATGGCACACAGGCTCATGACGCTCTCCCCCACCGTGCACAAGTGCAGCCATCACTCCTGCACAAGGAGCGTCCATACTCCGGTGGCGGACTTATGGTCAGGCCGTGGGACAGCCCGGAACTGTCCATAACTCCGGACTTATGGTCAGGCTTGGGACAGCCCCAGAACTGTCCATAACTCCGGACTTATGGTCAGGCTTGGGACAGCCCCAGAACTGTCCATAACCCCGGGTCTCAGCCACAGGCATCGCTTCGCCCGGACCTGTGTCGCTCAGACCCCTGGCATTCGACCAACCCCAATCAACTGTCGTACTTTCCCCTAGGGATACAGGACGTTGGGGAGCGGACTTATTCCACACCCACTTGGGCAACGTTTGCAGTCCCATTCCTCTGAGGGGAGGATCTACCAGCGGGACCATGGGTAACCTGACTGATCCCACCCAGGGGGTGGCCACGGCACTGCAGCCAGTCCAATCCTCGCACAGGCGGGTAGGGGGCTTGGCTGCCGTATCCTCCTCCGCTCCACCTGTTACACAAGGAACCTCCATGGATCCCACCAGGGAGATGTATGAGGCAGTGCACTCTCCAGGGTGGGTTTGACAGGTCACGCCCTCTTGATACACCCCCCCTTTCCTCCCCGGTGTCTCAGGTTACCCTGGCCCCCGAGGAAATTCTGCCCCAGGGCCGCCACAGCCCGCCTACCTCCTCGGAGACCCGGTGGGCTCTATGCCCCCAAGAGGGACCAGTGGCCAGTGGCTCAGATCTGACACTCAACATGACCAGTTCCACGGTCGGATGTGGCATCCAGCCTTCTCAAGCTGGCTCGACCTCGGTCTCTCTCCCTCTCGGGCTCTCGGGCGCTGTCTGATCGGCTTCTCTCCCCCCCCCCCCCCCCACACTTAGTCTGCCACCGATCATGGAGCCACTAGGGACCCGCCCTCGCATTCCTCCACTACCCAGCTAGGGCGGGACCCCCCACGCACCCCTGCAGTTGCCTCCTGGAGAAGGTTCAGCGCAACCTCTCCAGGAACCCGATCCCCCAGAGTCTGAGGATGAGGTAGACCAGTCCTTCTCCTCGTCTGGCGACGTGTCCATCCTTGAGAGGTGGCGCCCAGAACTTGTTGTGAGGGAGCCCCCACCCTCGGACAAGATCCTTTCTTTTGCTAGGTAGGCCGGGGTCCCCCCCCCAGCCCAAAATTCGTCGCAGGCACCTTCCTCAGGGACCCCCAGCAGGCCCACGTCTACTCCCTGTTCTCGACAATCCGGTGACCAGGGAAATGGCTATTTCCCTGGCAGACTGCCGGCTTATTCCCCACTTGGCCCTCCCCCCCCCACCTCCACCACGATCTCTATCACGAACCTGGCGGAGTGGGACCGTATAGCCAGAATGGGGATCCCTGCACACCACTGCTGGACATGTCTTCCTTGACATGCTCTTGCAGCGGGTGGAGGAGCTCTGGCCGGAGGAGGACGGCGCTGTCTCAGTGTCCTCAGACGCACACGATTCTGAGACACGCCAGGAGACAGAATCTCACTTGTTTTGCAACCCCCTGATGCTATTCCTGATCAACAAGATGTTGCATCACCTTTCAGTTGTGGCGGACAGCGCAGCCAGGAGCCACTACAATTACCTACTGGCCTGTAGAGATGCTGTGCTGTCACAGGCTTATCTCTTCCCAGCGCTTAAGGCGGCCTTGCGGTGCATTCCAGCTCAGGAGCAGTTGCTCTCGGCAACTGTTTGACTGCTGTCATTTCCCACTCAGTCAAAGAATGCAAGCAGGCAGCATCTTTTGCGGTCAGGCCCCCTCTCAGCCCTCGCCCTGCTCGACCCTCCTTTCATTCCAACTCACACCGCACGGCCCGCCAAGTGCCCTAATACCTCCTATAGGCTGAAGCCGAAACTCCCCCAGAATTTTTGGGTTCGGCCAACAGGCACGGCCCCGGAGGTGACTGGCAGACTCACCTACAGGAGAATGGGAACAGGCGTAACCCTCGCTGGAGACCTATGCTCAGCCCATGGATAGTGGCAGTGTTACAGGAGGGGTTCTGCCTGCCTTGGGCCCACGAACGCCCCCCTTTCATGCGTTTTTTCTCTCCCCCCCCCCCCCCCAAGCGAACCCTCCCAGGGCCAAGCGGAGGTGTTTTGCCGGGAAATCAAAGAACTCCTCTAGAAAGGGGCCGTCACGGAGATCTTCCATCCCAACTGGGGGTTTTACTCCCACCACTTTGTGGTCCCCAAACCCTCAGGAGGATGGAGGCCCATCCTCGACCTCTCTCCCCCCTCAACAAGTTCCTCAGACCCACCAAATTCAGGATGGAGACTCCAACTCAGATCAGAGACTCCATCGACCACCAGGATTGGGCTACCTCAATAGATCTGAAGGATGCTTACTTTCAGATCCCCATACACCCATTCCAGACAGACAATACCTACGGTTCATCTGGATGTTCCAGTTCAAGGCGCTCCCCTTCGGCCTCTCCCTGGCACCCTTCCTATTCACGAAGGTGTCAAGGAGATGGCCTCCCTGGCTAGACAGGAGGACATTCACCTCCTGGTGTACCTGGACGACTGGCTCTCCTGGCTCCCTCCCAGGCCCAGTACATCCCCACACAAACCATCTTCTGCGCCTCTATTCCACACTAGGGTTTGTCACCAACCCCAGCAAGTGCGAACTCAACCGGGCCAGAACCTTTATCTTCCTCCTGGGGATGATGGAGTCCCTCTTGTCCCTCATCCCCCTGGGCTGGGTCCCCAAGCGCCAATTCCAAAGGGAGTTCCATCATTGTTGGTCTCAGACTCCAACCACTGGGATCAGACCATTCCCCTCGGGCCTTGGTTCCAATGGGCTACGGAAGAGTGGCTCAACCCCTCCACACTGACCCCCCCCAGGGTTCCATCTCCCTCCCCTCCCAACCCAGGCCCTGGAACTTACACAGATGCCTTCAACTCGGGCTGGGGCACCCACTTGGAGAACAGTCATGCCTCGTGAGTGTGGGACGCACAGACTGCCCGTCTCCACATCAACATCCTGGAATTGGTAGCAGTCAGGCTTGCCCTCCTCTGCTTCCAACCCCAGGTCTCGCACGACTTTGTTCTCCTGCTCATGGACACTTTGGGGGAGGGGGGGGGAGGGGGTTTTCTCCATCAGCCTCCAGACAGAGGCTCTCCTCCGCTGGTGTCACGCATGGGGAAATCGCCCTCCACACGAGACACATAGCGAGAACCCGCAATATCCTGGCAGACTCCCTCAGCCAGTCCAGGTCCCTCCTTCACACGGAATGGACCTTCAGCAAACTAACCCTAACCTTGGTGTGGGAACGTTGGTTCAGGCCCATGGTGACCTCTTTGCCACCTGATTCAACCATTGTTCGCCAGTGTATGTCTCTCCCTTCCCCGATCCCCAAGCGTATGCAATCAATGCTCTCTCCCTTCCCTGGTTGGGCCTCATAGCATACGCCTTTTCCCCCTTTCCAATCCTCCACAAGGTGATCACGAAGGTGAGGCTGGAAAGACCCAGGCTCATCCTCATAACCCCATGGTGGCCGAACCAGTCCTAGTTTCTGAACCTCAAGTCCCTCACCCATATTCCTCCCCTCTAGTTGAACACTCAGTGGGACATGCTCAGGCAACCCCGCTCGGGTCGCCCTTGCTCCAAACCCCAGCTGCTCCGCCTTCATGCCTGGCTTCTGTGCCAGCCCAACTGCGAGCACCTGCCTCTACCTCCCAGACAGACAGATCCCAGTCCGTCCTAAACATACTTGCGGGGGCGGGGGCCTTGCAAGACCTACGGGACCTAGCGAAGGCCTCGCGCATGGCCAGCACTGAGTCCCTCTGGACGCTTTTAGAAAACCCCCTTTCGAGCTTATCGCCACCCTTCCCTTTGACCTTCTTTCCCTGAAGACCACATTTCTCCACGCCCTGGCATTGGCCAGAAGGCGAAGCGAGATTCATGCCTTCAGCCCAGAGACATTGCCTTCCACAGGATGGCTCTGTCTCTCTAACGTTTCTTCCCGAATTCATAAATAAGAATCAGGAACCGCGCACTGACTTGCCCTCCCGCATCATCCGCTCACTGGCGGATATCCTAGGAGGAGGGGAGAGCGGGGGGGACATGGATCTGTGTGCCCTTCTAGGTGTCAGGCGCTCCTCCCAGAGACTTCTCCTTACTTCTATCAACCCCAATAATAAGGAAGACATCTTGGCTGGCACTATCTCTAGGTGGCTTTCCAAGATGATGAGATCTGCCTACGCCCAGGCATACAAGGATCTCCCCATCCTATCTCCCCAGGCCCATGAGGGCAGAACGCTGGCCACTTCTGCAGCGTTCCAGCACTCTGTCCCCTGTGTGCCACCTACTGGAGGCAGCCTACTGGCGTTTGGAAAATCCCTTTATAAACTTTTATATGAGGGACATCCTCATGACCAGGCTGATGGTTCTAGGGATCTCCTTTGTGGCGGCTAATGCAGCTTATTGGCTAACCCCAAGAACCACTAGGGCATTCAGCCCTCCTCCAATTCCTTAAATTCTGCTGTGGTCTGACATGGTATAGTATATGACGCCAAAATGGGGAGTTTTTATTATACTCCCTGTTTGGCTAGTATACTTACCATGTCAGACTCTAATGCCCGCCCTACCTTCCCCTCTAGTGCCAAGGTTCTCGGGGTTACCTTGCGCGCAGGCCTCGCTGAATGAGGAACGGGAAGTGGCCACCGGCTTTCTTCCTGTGGTAGAGTAGGGTGGGCGTCACATGACTGTCTTATCACTGCATTAGCCACAAAAATTCGGCCTGGCAGAGCTGACTAACTGCCGTTGAATGCTATGGTCTGACATGGTAAGTATACTAGCCAAACAGGGAGTATAATCAAAACTCCCCATATCTGTATGTTCAAGATCTCAAAATCCATGCCAGTGTTCAACAGGCTGTGGAGGCACAAAATACCTGGCAGGCATCAGGACAACTCCAAGGTTGTTTTTTTTTTTTCTTTTTAACTCTTGTTGCCTGCTGAAGTGCTGTTAGTGTACACTCCGAAAACCTTACCTTACTGTTTATGACTGTTGGAGCATCCCTTATGATGTGATGGTTGGTTGACTAGGCCACACTGTTATAGAGATCATGTATTTAGAAAATATGTCAGACTTGTTCTGACCTCCCCCTACCCCATCTTTTCTCTTCCCCATCCCTCAGTCCCACCTCCTCCAACAGGCACATACTCTGATGTTTCCTTCTTTCTGACTCTCTGTGGATCTGGCTGGCAGGGAAAGGGGCACAGTGGGACAGCTTCATGGAGCCTGCCAGCGTGGACGACAACTTCTCCCTCCTGCATGCCATGATCATGCTGGTGGTGGATGCCCTCATCCTTTTGATCCTCACCTGGTACCTGGACAACGTGCGGCCTGGCACCTACGGGGTACCCCGCCCATGGTACTTCCCCTTGCAGGTATGTTTTGTTTGTTTTAATTTTGTATTTGCTTTGGACTGGTGATTCATCACATATCCTGTCAGGTAACATGATAATGTGGAGACATTTTGATAAATCTGGATGAATACTGTGGTAAAGTAAGTGTAATTGTACATGAGCTAATTAAGATCCGGCGTCACTGTCTGGGAGCGATTCCAGTGGGAAAGATGCTTCATTATGGAGTTTGCCACCATTAGGTGACCAGAGTGATTGCTGAACAGGTGTCCTGCAGGTAACAGTGATGACCAGAATGATTGCTGAACAGGTGTCCCTGCAGGTAACAGTGATGACCAGAATGATTGCTGAACAGATGTCCTGCAGGTAACAGTGATAACCAGAATGATTGCTGAACAGATGTCCTGCAGGTAACAGTGATGACCAGAATGATTGCTGAACAGGTGTCCTGCAGGTAACAGTGATGACCAGAATGATTGCTGAACAGATGTCCTGCAGGTAACAGTGATGACCAGAATGATTGCTGAACAGGTGTCCTGCAGGTAACAGTGATGACCAGAATGATTGCTGAACAGGTGTCCTGCAGGTAACAGTGATGACCAGAATGATTGCTGAACAGGTGTCCTGCAGGTAACAGTGATGACCAGAATGATTGCTGAACAGGTGTCCTGCAGGTAACAGTGATGACCAGAATGATTGCGGAACAGGTGTCCTGCAGGTAACAGTGATGACCAGAATGATTGCGGAACAGGTGTCCTGCAGGTAACAGTGATGACCAGAATGATTGCGGAACAGGTGTCCTGCAGGTAACAGTGATGACCAGAATGATTGCTGAACAGGTGTCCTGCAGGTAACAGTGATGACCAGAATGATTGCTGAACAGATGTCCTGCAGGTAACAGTGATGACCAGAATGATTGCTGAACAGGTGTCCTGCAGGTAACAGTGATGACCAGAATGATTGCTGAACAGGTGTCCTGCAGGTAACAGTGATGACCAGAATGATTGCTGAACAGGTGTCCTGCAGGTAACAGTGATGTGTGAGTCACTCTCACCCTCAGCTGGAAAGAAAACAAAGACATGTTTCAAATATGGAAATGTCTACTTCAGTAACCTCCTGTTACTGATTCAGCTTTAAAAACAGCTATGTGCATTGTTATAAGAAATACATCATTTCTGTTGAATGATTATTAGATACAGTATTTGTGTATATAAGACACAGAACTGTTTCTTCAAACGCAAAACAAAAAAAAGTGTATTAAATGTGTTTAGTGTGTATATCATGAAAATGAAGAATTTCTAAGCTTTCCTAACTGTTTTCTAAAACTGAATGCCAGCTAGTTGTGTTTCCTATGAAACACTTCTTCTCTGGCAGCATATCCTAAGACACATTGCCTGGCTGACCGCCCTAGTGCTTCTGATCTGTGTACAGTAGACACATTGCCAGGCTGACCGCCCTAGTGCTTCAGATCTGTGTACAGTAAACACATTGCCAGGCTGACTGCCCTCGTGCTTCAGATCTGTGTACAGTAGACACATTGCCAGGCTGACCGCCCTAGTGCTTCAGATCTGTGTGCAGTAGACACATTGCCAGGCTGACCGCCCTAGTGCTTCTGATGTGTGTACAGTAGACACATTACCAGGCTGACCGCCCTAGTGCTTCTGATCTGTGAACAGTAGACACATTGCCAGGCTGACCGCCCTAGTGCTTCTGATGTGTGTACAGTAGACACATTACCAGGCTGACCGCCCTAGTGCTTCTGATCTGTGTACAGTAGACACATTGCCTGGCTGACCGCCCTAGTGCTTCAGATCTGTTTACAGTAGACACATTGCCAGGCTGACCGCCCTAGTGCTTCAGATCTGTGTACAGTAGACACATTGCCTGGCTGACCGCCCTAGTGCTTCAGATCTGTGTACAGTAGACACATTGCCAGGCTGACTGCCCTCGTGCTTCTGATCTGTGAACAGTAGACACATTGTCTGGCTGACCGCCCTCGTGCTTCTGATCTGTGTACAGTAGACACATTGTCTGGCTGACCGCCCCTAGTGCTTCTGATCTGTGTACAGTAGACACATTGCCTGGTGACCGCCCTAGTGCTTCTGATCTGTGTACAGTAGACACATTGCCTGGCTGACCGCCCTAGTGCTTCTGATCTGTGAACAGTAGACACATTGCCTGGCTGACCGCCCTAGTATTTCTGATCTGTGAACAGTAGACACATTGCCTGGCTGACCGCCCTAGTGCTTCTGATCTGTGTACAGTAGACACATTGCCAGGCTGACCGCCCTAGTGCTTCAGATCTGTGAACAGTAGACACATAGTCTGGCTGACCGCCCTAGTGCTTCAGATCTGTGAACAGTAGACACATTGTCTGGCTGACCGCCCTAGTGCTTCTGATCTGTGTACAGTAGACACATTGCCAGGCTTACCGCCCTAGTGCTTCTGATCTGTGTACAGTAGACACATTGCCTGGCTGACCGCCCTAGTGCTTCTGATCTGTGAACAATAGACACATTGCCTGCTGACCGCCCTAGTATTTCTGATCTGTGTACAGTAGACACATTGCCTGGCTGACTGCCCTAGTGCTTCTGATCTGTGTACAGTAGACACATTGCCTGGCTGACCGCCCTAGTGCTTCTGATCTGTGTACAGTCTTCCTACTGGTGTGGTGCAAGGCGGAAAAGGGCACACTCAGTCCGTGAACAGGCAGTGGGTGCTGGTGATGGCCAATACTTTGAACGTGAGCCGACCAGTCTTCCAGTGGGAATCAGGATGATGCACCTGAGAAAGGTGAAACTGTGTGGTGTCAGTGCCTCTGTGTATGTGTGTGCGTGTGTGTGTGTGTGTGTGTGAGCATGTATATATGTGTGTGCGTGAGCATGTGTATGTGTGTGTGTGTGTGTGTGTGTGTGTGTGTGTGTGTTGTGGTGCACATGAGAGAGAAGAGTTGGTGTGGGGGCAAGGGGGAGGGGAGAGGGAGAGTATACTCTATGATTATTGAAAACAAAATGATAAAATATGATTTGAAAAAAAGTATTATTAACATTTTGTCTAGTATTCAAAACAAGAGGATCAAAGTGATGTATACCAATGCAATTAGTAGTTTGAAATATATGGTTTAATCAGAAAAAAGCAACAGCTACATTATAGAAATTTGTTATGTCACATGTATGTATGTTTATGAATTGTGTATTATGTCCACGTGTGTGTGTGTGTGGAAGTTGGGGTAGGAGATTGTTATTCTGTTTTTATAAGGTGTGGGGAATCGTGGATAGATGGGCGAGTTGTCTCCATGCAAAGCGATACATTTCACCACCCATTTCACTGGTTTTTGTCCAGCCTTGTATCTTAAAAGCACGGGCTTTCAGAGACTTTGAAACTTCAGTCATTCTCCTGATCCCCTCTGGTCTCCTCTCCATGCGATTTTAACGTGATGTTATACATTAGTATAGGGTGTCGTTATGTGAGTAGCATCATAATTGTTGTTGTTGCTATCGTTTTTGTTTGTTTATTTTTGTGTTTCGCTGTCTCATCTTCTTTGCCACCTAATGGCAGTACTCTTCACGTTACTCATTCTGGCCCACATTCACTATCACACCCTGGCTTGTCCTGCCACACTACAGCACCAGCAATCTACAGGGAAAATCGGTGTCAAGTCATCAAGAGGAAACCCGCAAGTGGAGACTCTGCATGCTGCCAAGTACTTACACCAGTGTTCAGTGGTGCCTGTTGTAATCCAGTATGTGTCAGACACTACCTGCTAAGCCCCTGGTGCCATTATGTCCATCCTGTGACAGTCCCCAGGAACTCACCGATTTCAGCAGCCTTGACATGAACTCATGAGGGCATGCATGTGGAGAGGAAATTAAAGCTAAGACTATCATAAGAGCACAGCATGAAGTGTTACAAAATTTGAAACATTTTATTATGCTGATTGATGAAGATGAGGGTGATGAAGATGACGTTGAGCAGTTCTGTATTGGTCTGAAACTGCATGACAGGGCGGTACTACTCTACATTTTCTTTTATAATGTCTCCACGCATCAACCAGGCCCAAGAGATACAACACCTGCAGTGTTGGTCAGTCAATTTGAGCAACCCTTTCAGAAACATATCCTTTAAATGGATGAAACTTGACAATATAGTTCCAGTTTTCCCAGTTGGGTCCATAGCAACCTGAAGTCTAGATAAGAGCTCATCATGGGCTGAAAGATTCCAGCACCTGAGAGTTTCAGCACCTGGTGTGTAAAGAAAATTATCTTGAGCTTAACGTCAAAAAAACAAAGGAGATGATCATAGATTTTAGGAAAGCGAAAAATTATGTGCCTGATCTTTACATTGATGGAGAAAAAGTGGAAAAGGTAGAGGAATACAAATATCTGGGCACAACGTTAGACAGTAAGCTCACTTCCAGTGCACACACCAGGTCTGCATACAAAAAATGCCAAACCAGAATGTATTTCCTATGCAAATTGAGGAATCTGCATGTTCAGCCAAAAATTCTTAAAACATTTTACAGGAGTTTTATTGAGTCTGTCTAGACTTTTTCATGCATTTGCTGGTATGGAAATCTGAATTTGAAAAACAGCAAACTCTTGGATAGCATTGTGAACATCTGTGGTAAGATTGTTGGTAAGATTGTTGGTGAGAGACAGGAGAGTATGAGTGAGTTATGTGAAAGGCGTGCGGTCAACAAGGCTCGTGCGATTGTTAGTGACAGTGGGCATATGCTTGCACGACAGTTCGAGCTCCTTCCATCAGGCAGACGATTTTGTGTCCCCAGAGCTAAGCTGATGCGCACAAAAAAGAGCTTGTGTTTCAAATCCCATTGCGCTTTTAAACAAACACAGCGTGTAAGAAGAGGCGGTGGATCACCTGTGACATAAGCATGTGCGTGGGTGTGTATGTCTGTGAGCAAGCAGGGAAGTATAGATGCTGGATGTGTGTGTGTGTGTGTGTGTGTGTGTGTGTGTGTGTGTGTGTGTGTGTGTGTGTGCGTTTATGTATGCATGTCCTGGAACAGTGAGGAATGGAAATGTCTGGAATATGTCTTATCTTAATGATTTTTAATGATAAATCACCTCTCTCTCTCCCTGTCTCTCTCTCTCTCTATCTCTTTCTCTCTCTCATTCATGCACACATGTATGTATATATAATATGGGTGGCTGAGTGCATGCTTTATTTGCACTACCAAAAAAGGAAAGATTGAAATTCCCATTTTAGTGATACACGTATATTTTATTGTTTGAAAGTAATTTTAATTTTCAGTGTCATGTTTGTAACTATAAATTAATATGTGTTTGTCTTTTGATCTCCCTTGTATCCTTGGGTGGATCCACGGTATTATGGACTGTGGTGTGTCTCTATTTGACGCCGGGAGCGCAGATACAGCCAGCCATGTCTCCCCCTGATGAGTTTCCGACCCAGCGGACGAAAGGCCTGGGAGCAGGCAATACAAATATATCTGCCTTTAAGAGGGATTGCGATGGTTCCCTTATGCAGCCAGTGAAGAGTTTTCATATTTACTTCATTTCATGTTCCCAGTTTTTACATCTTCAACCTCCTGCCCCCCCCCCCCCCCCCCCCCCCTTCTCCTTCAGTTCAAAGTTCTCTGCCAAGTCATTACCATGAAGACAATTTAGTTGTTGGCCTGCGCGCTGTTTTTTTTCCCCCACTATTAGATTATTCGTCTTTGTATTTTGTCTGACTTTATTCAAGTTTAAAAGGCTGTGCCAGTCTTGAATAAAAGTTACTCTGTGTTAGGTTTCCTTATGGGAGCAAAAACTACCCCACTTGTTTACTGTTTATTGTTTGCTGTTCCCTGCCTCATTTCATTTCCAATTTCGTTTTGATTAAATCAAGGTTATTTGTTTTGTCTGTCTGTCTTTGTGTTTGTCTTTTGATCTCCCTTGTACCCTTGGGTGGATCCTCAAGCGTAGGCTCAAAGATTGCCCCCTACATTTTATACTATTTGCATAATATCTGTAGTTTTTCAGCAACTTTTTTCTCCCCACACTTTCGTTTGGTTTTCTTTACTACTCTTCGCTGGCTGCTTCGGGGGTGCTATTAGATTCTTTTTCGCACCCTTGGTGGTGAGAACACCACGGTATTATGGACTGTGGTGTGTCTCTATTTGACGCCGGGAGCGCAGATACAGCCAGCCGTGTCTCCCTGATGAGTTTCCGACCCAGCGGACGAAAGGCCTCGGAGCAGGCAATACAAATATATCTGCCTTTAAGAGGGATTGCGATGGTTCCCTTATGCAGCCAGTGAAGAGTTTTCATTTATTCATTTCTTCATTTCATGTTCCCAGTTTTTACATCTTCAACTCCTGCCCCCCCCCCCCCCCCCCCCCCCCCCCCCCCCTCCTTCAGTTCAAAGTTCTGCCAAGTCATTACCATGAAGACAATTTAGTTGTTGGCCTGCGCTTGTTTTTCCCCCACTATTAGATTGTTCGTCTTTGTGTTTTGTCTGACTTTATTCAAGTTTAAAAGGCTGTGCCAGTCTTGAATAAAAGTTACTCTGTGTTAGGTTTCCTTATGGGAGCAAAAACTACCCCACTTGTTTACTGTTTAAAATTAATATGTATGTTTTAACTTTTAGGGCAGTGGTCACGAATGTAATTTCTCTTTTAACGAGAGATAATAAAGTTTTCTGAATCTGAATCTGAATACATTGATAGGACTGTTGAGAATCCAACCATGACCTTGCAGATGGGAATCTGTTATGTTAACTATTGCACAATTGTGCTTGGTATTGTTATTTTTATTCATCTTGCTGCATTTACTTTAATTGATCATTATCATCTTTACCAACATGTTCATTATCATTGTCATAGGCATGATCATCACTGTTATCATCATGGCATAAGTGCAGGCCGGATTACCATGTTCTAGTGGCCTTGTAAAGAGTTTGTCTTGTCTTTTGCACTGCTGCAGGAGTTTGGCAAGAGCAAAGTGGCTGTGGCCAATTCCACGCTGACCGTGTATGAAGATCAGATCACTGTTCTGCTGGGTCACAACGGGGCAGGGAAGACAACCACCATGTCCATGCTGACAGGTTCTTTTTCCTTGGTGCTTTCTCTCTCTCTGTCTCTCTGTCTGTCTCTCTGTCTCTGTCTCTGTCTCCGTCTCTGTCTCTGTCTCTCTCTCTCTCTCTTTCTCTCTCCATCTGTATTGTGATGTCAGATATGGTGGTTATGCCATGTTACAATGGATGCTGGTAGATTCTTTCTTGATTGGCTGTAACTGTTGATGACTAGAAGTCAGTGAGTAACACTCATGGTGTGTGGTCACAGATTTGTTCACTCTTTGCTGTGCCGATTCAAACTCAGTTTTCACATTGTTTCAACTTAGTGTTATTCTTGCTAGCTTTTCCAACTTAGAGTTTTTCCTGTTTTCACTTTTTCCTTTGAGACTGTTGTATGCGGATAAGTTTGAAATGTCTTCAGTCCAGCCCGTTATCTGCAAAAATCAGGACATTTTGGACTCAGAACAAAACTGAGTTACAGGACTGGAGCTGTGTCTGGCTACGGAATGTACAGTGAGCAGTGGTAGCTGTTGGTGCCCAGGACATCAGAGGACTTAAGCGGATCTACCCAGCTACCAGACAGGCAAAGACTGATCTACTGGTCAAGTGTATGACTGTCCGAAACACTCTAATGCAGTTAGCTAACACAAATTCATTTATTTTAAGAGAGGATTCTGAAGAGAAGCTTGCTACAAAGGTGTGGGTGGCAGACATACCAATGTCAGTGGCCAATAGTGAAATAAAACATTCCTTGACAAAAATTGGTCATGAACTCAGATCCAACATCAAAATGCGACAGAGACGCAGACAATAAACTCATGCAATTGAAATGGGGAGAAGATTTGTCTTCATAACCCTCCCTGCTACCCCTCTCAAAAAACCACTAAAAGCAGGCTTACTTACTGCAAAAACATTTCACAAAGAGCAGACAAATACTAGGAAATCTGTTGTCTGTTCAAATGGTCTACAGTCCAACCACCATGAGTCCACGTGTGTGAATGAGGTTATGTGTCAAGAGCGCAAGGAACCAGGGCATAAGAGGGGAGATGTACGTTGTGAAGCCAGCCAAAACGTCAGTTCAGGGACAAGGAGGGTACACCTCCCTCTTGTTCTCCTCAGACTCCTCAACCAGGGCACTCCAGAAGCAAGATTTTCTGATGTATCCTCCACCTCTCCTGCATCCAAAGCAATTAGTAAGGGAGACATGCATTGGGAAAGATAAACCCAATGCCCATGACCAAAAAAGTCAACGAGAAAACAAGTCTGATCGAGGGTGGGCGGTTTCTAAGCATCAAACCCTGCAACCCTGCATTCCAGTGTGGGCCCACGCTCAGACAATTTAAGGCACAGCTCAGAAACTCCCAAGCACCAGCGATGCCGTGATCAGGACAGCCCTTCAGCACCAAAAGAAAAACATACTAAATGTGATGAAGAAATATGACATGTTTCTGAATACGACAAATAACCACTTTGAATGTTAATGCCATTTTTGCTTGCCTGTCAGTGTTTAGGCTTTCTATACATCTTGGCCTTCTGTCTGTCTCTTGTCTCCTCCCTGCCTGTCTGTTTGCTGCCTGTCTGTATGCCCTCCCCCCCCCAACTATTTTCCGCCCCTCCACCCACTCTTCTCCTTTCTATATTGAGCATTACATACTCTCTTTGTGTGTGTGTGACCCCTTTCTGTTCTCCAACCGCCTCCTTTTCCTCCTTCCTGTCTGTCCTCCCCTCCGTTCTTTTTGCACCCCCTTCTCTTCCTTTTCTTTCTTTTTTTTTTTTTTGTAGAAATGCCTTTGTTGACTATTTTGTGAGAGCTCAGTGCTTCATTTTAGTCATACATTTATCTTTCTTGGAAGATAATGGGAAAGTTCAGAATTTGCTCTTTGATTTGTCGGGGACTTCAAAATAAAATGAGATGTAATAGTTTGTTCAAATACTTAAAAAAATCTGAAGTTTGATGTCATATGTTTGCAAAAAACTCATTTTTAAGAAAAGGAAAAATCACAGCGGAAAAAAGAATGGGGTAGAAGGATTTTTGCAAAAGAGGGTGCATCCCGAAGAAAGGGCAAAGTCATACTGGTCTCCAGATATGTTCATGATGAGATTGAACTTGTTTTGATGGAGGAACACACTGTTGCAATTGATATTAAATATGAGCAAATCCTGGTAACCATTGTAAATGTGTATATATGCCTAGCAATTCTATGGGCAAAAGGTGTTCCTTCCACAATCTGTATTTGAAACTACAAGATTTGGAAGCTGAAAATATCATTTTATGTGGTAATTTCAACTGTGTCTTGAACAACAAAGATGATGTTACATCTGGAAACCTTTTGATAAGGCAGAAGTTTAAGCTTTCAAAGCCTGTGTAAGTGAGCTTTTTTTGACAGATGTCTGGAGGATCTTTCATGAGAATGATCAAGAATATACTTGGAACCGCTTTCATCCTTTTATTGCCTATCATTAGATTATTGCTTTGCCTCAGAAGATATATTTCCTTTATTGCATCATATGAAGACTGGACAGTCTCTAACTCGGATCATAAAGCTCTAGTCACAGAATTAGAAGACAGCAAGTTCATTAGAGGTCCAGGGAACTGGAGATTTAATAATAGCTACCTAAAACATGATAGTTTTATGAAATAGGATCACTGTATAAATAACAAGGAACTTACAAATTCTGTTGACAAATGGGAACTTATAAAACCAGGAATATGTGATTATTGTGTTGATTTTGGCAAACGATATGCTTGTTGTCAAAGAAACAAAAAGTAGATCTGTGAAAACAATTTCATGACATAGAATTTTGCATAACAGAGGATCCTGGAAATGCATGCTTACAGAATGATTTATTAAGAATTAAACATAAATCTGAACTACAAGACATGTAAAAAAATGAGAGGAGCCCAAATTAGATCAGGAGTAAGATTGATTGAAGAAGGAGAAAAAAAACACCAAATATTTCGGTAACCTTGAGAAGGTAAGGAGAAGAAAAATTCTGATAACTCTTCTTATATCAGAATCAGGTATCACTACCACTGACCAAACCAAAATAATGAAAGAAGAGGTAACTTTCTATAGCGATCTTTATAATCAAAAGACTGACGTAAATGTGACTGAAGCTACACACGACTTTATCGCTGAAGAAGTTATTTCTTGCCTTAGCGACACTGACTCCAACTCATGTCGAAGGTCTTGTCACTGTTAATAAAACAGTGTGCATTTTACAAAGCATGAAAAATGGTTCAGCACCAGGTATGGATGGAATTACTGTTGAATTCTTGAAATTTTTCTGGCCTAAATTAAAAGACATTGT
Source organism: Conus betulinus (assembly GCA_016801955.1). NCBI lineage: Eukaryota > Metazoa > Mollusca > Gastropoda > Neogastropoda > Conidae > Conus > Conus betulinus. The sequence continues at coordinate 227,580 of JADBJO010001485.1, read as the reverse complement.
AACTGTCTCTTTCAATGAATCCCTTCAGAAGGATGAGCTGTCTTACATTCAAAGTACCAAGGTGTGATAACCCTTATACATAAAGGCAAAGAACTGGATAAAGAGTATCTGACAACTGGAGACCTGTTACCTTAACGAACACTGACTATAAGATTCTAGCTAAAGTTATGGCTCAGAGACTAAGTGGTGTTATACGCATTTAGTCAGTGAAGACCAGGCTGGATATATAAAAGGTCAAAATATAATACCATCATTTGTACAGTTGACAATGCGATCAATTATGTAAACAAAACAGGAAAATCAGGTTTTTGTTAGCACTTGATTATTCAAAGCATTCGATTCCATAGCAAAGTTGTATCTGTTGAAAACATTCAGTGTTTTGGGGGTTTGGTCCTGAGTTTAAGAAATGGATTTGAATTATGTTAAAAAAAGCTGTAAATCACATAAGTCATGGGGGCTGGATATCGGAGAGTTTTGATGTTAATTGTGGTATTAGACAAGGATGTCCGTTTTCCCCTTTAGCCTTCGTTTTGGCTGTTGAACTTCTAGCTATTAAAATTAGAAGTAGTGACATTGAAGGAATACAGATACCACGCCGAAGTGAAACAAATGCATGCATCAAAATTCAACAGATGGCTGACGACACAACCTATTTCTAAAACAGAATGATATAACTACAGTAACACATATTCTCAGACAATCTGCATATTTCTTAGGCATGAAACTAAATATACACAAAACTTAAATCTTTGCAAGAGGTGACATTGATGAAAGATTTCTGAACATACCTTTTGAAACAGTAGACAAAATAGATATCTTAGGAATATGGCCTATATTAGGAGTCTGGCCTATATTGTAAATGCCCCCAATCAAAGGCTTATAGAATCACAAATCACCCACCTCCCACTGGCAACCACCACCACTTCTTGCTTCCCCTTCTCATCCTTTTGTAGGGATTTGATATGATAGGATCAGAGTGACCACCCTCTGTCACCTTTGTGTGAAGGGTTCATTCCGCCCACCTCTGGCACCGCCTATGTCAATGGCTACGACATCCGCACAGACATCAACAATGTGCGCAGCAACTTGGCCTGTGTCCTCAGCACAACATTCTCTTTGACTCTCTCACTGTCGACGAACACCTCAGCTTCTTTGCTCGGGTAAGTACCATTTGGAAACTGGTTTCCTGTATTTACTTGGATCAGTTTCTTTGCCATGATGCTGTTGGGGGTTAGATTATATACATGTCTTTGTCAAAGTGTTTTTAGGGCCTCATGTTACCTCATTTTCTTTGCCAAAGAATTTATAAGGAATCAGATCTCACCAATTTCTTTGCCAATGTATATATGAGGCCTCCTTTTATATTGGTTTTTAGCCAAGATGTTTATAGATGCTCAGATTACATAATTTCTTTGCCAAGGTATTTGTAAGGACTCAGATTACAACAGTTTCTTTGCCAAGGTATGTAAGCACTCAGATTACAACAGTTTCTTTGCCAAGGTATGTAAGCACTCAGATTACAACAGTTTCTTTGCCAAGGTATGTAAGCACTCAGATTACAACAGTTTTTTTGCCAAGGTTTTAACAGGGGCATAGCCTGTCACAGTTTCTTTGCTCTTGTATTTCTTTAGTTCAGTTTACTTCAGTTTCTTTAGCCTCAGAACTTGTATAACAAAAATGTGATGATGTGTTTGTGCTTTGATCTTTAGGGCCATGTGTCACAGAGTGGAAGGAGGGGTGGTTGCAAACCGATCTGTCAAATCTGTCTCACGAATGTAGGAAGGCATGTAGGTTGTTTGTGTATTCTACCATTTCTTTCTATCACTCACTCACACCACCCTATGACATAACAGCACAAACAGGAAAGTAGCGAGGAGTGAACATTTGATAAAGAATGAAAAGATGGAAATGAAATCTTTAGCACATGATCAACATCAATACATTAACTAATTTGTTTCTGTCCACATGCGGTCACACCCACACTCTCCACTAGGCTGGAAAAGAACTTATTATACTACTTATGACACAGAACAATAGCAAGAAAAGAAATTTCTAACACTTTCAAAAGAAAAATTAACAGGTGGATCCTTTTGGGTGAGAATTAAATCCTGTCAGAGTTTTGATCACTGGCCAGGTCGATCACTGTCCAAACTGGAGTAGACTCACACACACACAAAAAGACAATCCTTATGGTGATGATCATCAGTTACTTCAAGTCTAACTGACCTCAGTGGATGCACTGACGGCAGTCCACAAGATACCGCATCTGAGACTGGGCTCAGAAGAACACATCAAAGCTTGCTGGTCCCACTCCTGCTATTGGACGCAGGGGAACATGGTCCAAACCAAAGGGCTCTGGTCAGCCATCTAGGGGAAGACAATGGCTGCACAGAAGGTATGAAGGCCTACTGGCTGTCAAAAAGGTAGGCACTGGGGAAGCAATGGTGAATCCTGGCCTCAAAGAAGACTGCTATGCCACAGCAGGGAGAAGAAACTAATACAGCGCAAACACCCCCTCCAGTGCACCCAGTCAGCTGGACCCGCACCTCAAGTTGAAACCCTACAAAGTGAACCTAATCTACCTCCTATTCAACGTCAGAAGTATTAAGAGATTTAGTTGCAAAGTGAAACGACTGCAGGCAGAAATCTAAACAAATCTTAAATAAATGTCAGCGAACCGCCCAGAGGAACGTGGACAAACGAGTCACAAGACAACACACAAGGCATTTCGACCTCTTAGGTCTTCCTCAGGTGAAACAAAGACGGGCAAAATAATGAAAATGCACTTAGCTTTGATCACTTCAGATTGCTTCTGAGTTCAGCGCAAGGAAGCGATCAAAGCTAAGTGCATTTTCGTTATTTTGTCCGTCTTTTTTCACCTGAGGAAGACCTAAGAGGTCGAAACGTGTTGTGTGTTGTCTTGTGACTCGTTTGTCCATGTTTCTCTGGGCGGTTCACTGACATTTATTTAAGATTTATTAAGAGATTTGTAAGAGTAGAATTGAAACGATCAAAACCATACAACTCGGCAAAAACATACAAATGAGCATACTGAACTGAGGAACTTCCAAAAACAATCACAATATTACAAGTCTAATAATTTTGATCGAAAATGTTTAGAAAAAATTATATCAATTAGTTACAATTGTCCTACAACAAACCTACATATTTGAAAAAAAATATTCTTACCCTCTGGGAGGATCACATTTGCCAATACCCTACCAACAAACAGGGACAGAGAAAGTGCGGAGTAGACGTGACTGTTTCCAGCACCATTACCTCGGTGTGTGTTGAGCTCTCAGGTAAACTTGCCAAAGTAAGTAGGTGAGAAGCATAACCAAAAATGCAGTGCTCTCTAGCTATACAGACGGCACACATTCACAACTCTTGAAAAATCGTGCCTGTGACACCATCCAATTGACTTTTGATGAAGTTCAATACTTTTACAGGTACAACATAAACATAAAATCAGCCATATGTCCATTCTGATGGAGAGGTGTAAAATAAAACCACTGAATGTATAAGAATACATGTGCTTTAGCTGTGTGTGTGTGTGTGTGTGTGTGTGTGTGTGTGTGTGTGTGTGTGTGTGTGTGTGTGTGTGAAAGGGCTGTCCCAGGGCAGAAATCCCAGCAGCAGTGGAGTACATGGCAAGGAGGTTGGCCTGGAGTCCAAAAGGAAGGCACGATCCAGCACGCTGTCTGGTGGCCAGAAACGGAAACTCAGTGTCGGTATTGCGCTGATCGGGGGATCCAAGGTGAGGCACAGCTGCTGACATCAGAGTTGATTTTATTTCTTCTGTGTCGTTTTATGTTTCTATGTTTTGTGCAGTTTGTTTTGTTTTTGTGCTGCATGAGTGACTTTGCTCTTGGTATAACGATGATCATTCTGCTGGAATGATGCTTCAGTCCATGGAATGAGGAGTGTGCCTACTCTGAAAAAAATCCCAAAAAAAACCCCCTGCAAATCCTCCAAATCCAACACACACAAAAATCTGCAAGGACAAATCATTTTAAAATGTGCATAAAATCCATAGGTAATTGCAGTTCAACATGGATGCATCTGTTTATGTGTTATAGATTATAACTGTCCATTGTAGTAAGTTATCTGTCAGAAAATACTGAATTGATTTAAATATTGATGCTGACTCCCTGTTTCCTGGTTGCCAGACATTCTACCTCTTTAAGTTTAAAGCACTTTCAAGTATACCATTAAGTCAACACATTTTTTCTGAGCCATTATTATTGATTCTGCAGCAGACATGTAAAATGGGCCCTCATGTGTCACTGTCGCTCATTGATTTTGCCATTTGCACTTAACAGGTGAAATAAACATTTTCAACTTTTTTTGCTTGAATCAAAATACAGTAGCAATGTCTGCAATGATGGATTAAAATGCTGTGTTTTAGTACTCAGGCCTTCCCAAATGATCATCTGGGAGTGAAAGGTATAGTCACCCTCGACGGGCAGCTATTGATAAATCGGTAGATAACTGTTCATGATATGTGGTGGAATGGTAGAAAAAATTGTAAAGGTGAGGTGGTCCCCAAAATAGTCTGACAACAAATTCTTTCATCCCATGACTGTTCTTAGTGGCATTGCCTTTACTCTTGAATACGCATATACCAGGTGACCCCATTGCCTTTACTCTTGAATACGCATATACCAGGTGACCCCATTGCCTTTACTCTTGAATATGCATATACCAGTGACCCCATTGCCTTTACTCTTGAATATGCATATACCAGGTGACCCAAAAATGGGGATTACATTTACAAACAACAATGATAATAGATTTTTAACTTGCTCATGGATATGCTTCAGACATGAAGACTGGCCCAGTATTTGTCACAAATTATTTCCTCATCAGCATATATATAACAGAACAAAAATATCTGCACTGACAAACTGGGTGTTTGGTCAAGGTTAACTCGAGGCTCTATGGAGCATGGCATGGATTTCAATCCTGTCCTTGTGTCTGTCAATTTCTCCATCAGCAAAGAACTCCAAACCATTGGTTGTGTCTTTTGTCAGGTTTACTGGATTGTTTGCAGGGTCAGTGTCTACAGGAAGGAATCTGTTTTTATGCCCCAAGGTGCCAAAACACTTTAAATGTTGAAGAAGCCAAAACATGCACTGCTAATGTTTATTTTCCTTATAGGAGTTTTCTGCACAGACCAATTTCTGCCCACAGTTGAAGTGTGCTGTGACAGCAAATGGGTAGACTGGAATTGCAGGTAACTTTTATTCATGTGATGGATGCGGCTCAAGGGTGTTGCTCAAATTTTCTGAAAGTGCCTATCTTTTGGGCCTGTTTGTCACCAGGTAATAAGATAGAAAGCACAGACTACAGATCTGTCGTGTAGTCTCAAATCAGATTAGTGCTCCATGGCATCATTCTTATCATTGCCATCCTCATACTGTTTGACTGCTGTGATCCTGAGAGATTCAAAGTCTCTCTTAGTTGACATGTGTTTGGTAATTTGTGTGTGCCATTGGAAAGGCCAAGCATGAGTCTGCCCCAGCCTCTAGAAGTCTTCACAATGTTGGCTTAGAGTGTATTACAATATTTGTTTGTTTGGTGATGTTTCTTGCTCTTCATTAAAGTCTGGATGTGTGGTCATTTTTCTCTTGATGTTTAGATCTGAAAGATGGTCTGTGGTAAAGTGGCTTTAATCTTGTTTGTCTAGGTGGTTCTTTAGATTTCTTTTCGCATTAAACTGGCCAAGCTGTAATCCAGTTCTTATCGTTGCCTTGCCTGCAAGTGTGTTTTTACTTTCTCATTTCCTTTGACACCTGCATGTTCTGGGCAGTGAATCCAGATGAGTCTATTCCATGGAAAACTGCACATTACTTCATGCCAAGCAGGGCTTCCCATTCCACTTTCCATTTTTGGGAGCAGGTTCATGGCTTGTTGAGTTTTAAACTGGTCTTGGATGAAAGCCAGTGCAGTGCTTGTGGCAGCACTGCTTCTGCCTCCATTGTTAGACTTGATGTTGTCTTCCTGAACAGGTAGGCCATTTTTGCCTCTCCGTGCATCCCCAGCCTGACTTACCTTTGGTGATGGAACCATCAGTATTTATAGCAGTATCTGCTTGTGCGCTGAGGTTTTCTACCTGCATCTAAATTTCTGCACTGCTTTGCTTTCTTGCCACATTCATCAGCGTCTTCCAATCTCTGAAGTGATGGCATTTTGGTGGTGTTTGAAGTCGTCAGGAGACTTTCCTCATTCCTTCATTTCTTTGACTTCTGATTACCAGCACACAAGCTGTATATTTTCTTCTGCCTGACCCATCCATTATTTTCCACATCCTAGACAAGCCTTTTATTTTCTTGACTGCCGCATGTAGTGGGTTGGGGGATTTTCAAATGCTCTGAAACATGCCTTCACCTGTACTAGCTTGTGTCTGACTTGCATTGAAGAAACATCAAGCAGGTATCGCATAGTTTCAGTTGGGTGTCCTTCATAGTTCCTGAGATCAGTCTCATTTCTTCATTTTGAATTTTTTTCTAATTTAAGAAGACTGCTCTTGGACAGTGTTATAAGCCCTAATACATAATTAATTACACTAAATACCACCGTGAGATACAGTCGATGTGTTTTACACACACAAACACACACACACACAATTATACACACACACACACACACACACACACACACACACACACACACACACAGATGCTCACACTCACACACACACACACACACCACCACCACCACCACCACCACCACTAAATACCCCTCTGTCTCTGCCCACTCCGTCCTTACCAGCCTCTGACACTCCATTTTCCTCTTGTGTGTCAACCTTCCATCAGAGCCTCACTATGTACAGATGTTTATACTGGATGAGCCGACCTCAGGCATGGACCCTGCAGCACGGCGCCAGACCTGGGACATCCTGCAGCGCCACCGCAAGGGGCGCACCATGATGTTGTCCACCCACTACATGGACGAGGCCGACCTGCTGGGTGACCGCATTGCGATCATGGCCGAGGGAGTGATCAAGTGCTGTGGCACCTCCCTGTTCCTAAAGAAACTCTATGGTAAGCAGGAACTGAATCTTGATGCAGGGCATGGCACCGTATTTATCCCCTTGTACTTCTGAGATTAATGCAATAGGTGTAATTTTTGTGTAACAAGAAAAAAGTGTATGTTTCCATTTTATGGGCGATAGCTCAAAGATCATTGTTTCATTCCAAAACAGTTCCATAACTTTAGGATCAATGCTCTGTTTATGTGCTTTCTTTAGCAAGTCTTCAAAAATATATTATCTAAGTTTATGAAACATAGAGTATTGGGTATCTTGTCTATTGTACTGTGAGGTAAAGCTCATATTTCTTATGAAAATATTTTGGGTAAGATGAGAGATAAGCTGAGAATGCCTGATTGTTGTCCTTAGCATGGAATACAAACTTCGTTTGAACATGTTTATTTATTTATGTATTTTTCAAAAAGAAATTGTGTATTTGCAGAAATCTTTGCACTGAGATATATTGTATTTTGAAAAAATCAATGTTTTTCTTTTTGTAACAAATCACACATTATGAATATAGTATAACCTGTAACCCTTTGAATAATGTGTGTGTGTGTGTGTGTGTGTGCATGTGAATGAGTGTGTGCATGCGCTCACTTATGTGCATATTCATGAACACCTGTATGTGAGTGCAAATCAATTGAAAAATTTGGTAGCATATACATGGATATACGTAAGATCAGTTGGAATTAATCTGTTTAACTGTTTGATTTTGTTTGTCTGGAAATGGGAAATTAGTGAAAAGTTTCTGTTTCTTCCATCATGGTCAGTTTCTTTTTTTTTTTTTTTTTTTTTTTTTTGTTCAAGGTTTTGTATGAATATGAGGGACTGCTGAAGATATTTAGTTTAAGATATTATTCTGTAGTCATTACTTTTGTATTTTAGTCATTGTGTGTGTGTGTGTGTGTGTGTGTGTGTGTGTGTGTGTATTTGTGTGTATCCATCTGCATATATTGGTAGATGGATGAAGACATTTGGTTTAAGATATTGCTATGTAGTTGTTACTTTTGTAATTAGATATGTGTGTGTGTGTATGTGTGTGTATATTTGTATGCATGTATTTGTGTACATGGAAAGATGGATGGGAGCAGTACTCTTACTGCCCATGCAGTTCTGGTGATTTTGAGGTAGTATTTCTTCACTCCTTGTATGGTAGTTTTCCAGTTCGAAGCCAACTGCTTTTCACTAGTGCTAGAGTCAGCAGCCAGGATAAGCTAGCTTGTAGACTTCTTCCAGGATGGCTCGTCTATAGGCTGCACCAATTTTCTGCTTTGATGCAGTCATACATTGTATCTCCAGTGCGAAAGAGCTGAAAGGGAGCAGAGAATCTTTAGAATCATCAGAAGTACAGACCTTAGTATCCCCCCCTCCCCTCCCCCTCCCCCAATCCCATGAAGCTCTGTACAGTGTATGAAAATTTCATTTGTTTTTGTCATTTTTTTAACCTGAAGAAGTTTGTCTTCAACATTACTCTGTCTTCATTGAAAAACAGTCCTTCAGTTAATTCTTTGGTTGCTTAAAATGGTGCTGGGCAACTTTCAGTGTGAACACTGCAGCCACGGCTCTTTGACATGCTGTGAAAACACTGTTGATGCAGTCAGCAACTCAAGTATGTAAACAACACAATATACTCTTCTGAATAACACCAAATTGAGCTAAATTTCCTGTCATGTATACAGGTGTCTCCTCTTCATGTATACAGTGATTTCCCCTTCAAGTGTACATGTATTTTCTTTCATGTACACAGGGGTCTTCCTTCAAATCTCCCCTTCATGTATCAGGTGTCTCTCCTTCATGTACACTTGGGTCTCCCCTTCATGTATACAGGTGTCTCCCCTTCATGTATACTGGGGTCTCCCCTTCAAATATATATCTTTGTTCGTGTACACAGGGGTCTCCCTTTGCATCTCCCCTTTATGTGTACAGGTGTCTCCCTTCACGTACACTTGGGTCTCCCCTTTATGTATACAGGTGTCTCCCTTCACGTACACTTGGGTCTCCCCTTTATGTATACAGGTGTCTCCCTTCACGTACACTTGGGTCTCCCCTTTATGTATACAGGTGTCTCCCTTCACGTACACTTGGGTCTCCCCTTTATGTGTACAGGGGTGTCCCCTATATATATATACAGGGGTCTCCCCTTCATGTATGTCTTCCTACAGCTATACAGGGATCTCCCTTTAGATATACAGGGTCTTCCTTTCGTGTATACAGGTCTCCCCTTCTTATATACAGGGGTCTCTCCTTCATGTATGCATGTCTTCCTTCATGTATACAGGGGTCTCCCCTGCTTATATACAGGGGTCTCCCCTTCATGTATACAGGGTCTCCCCTTCTTATATACAGGGGTCTCCCCTTCATGTATACAGAGTCTCCCCTTCTTATATACAGGGGTCTCCCCTTCATGTCTTCCTTCATGTATACAGGGTCTCCCCTTCTTATGTACAGGTGTCTCCCCTTCAAGTATACATATGTCTTCTTTCATGTATACAGGGGTCTCCCCTTCATGTATACAGTGTGTCTCACCTTCAAGTATACATATGTCTTCTTTTATATGTTCAGGGGTCTCCCCTTCATGTATACAGGTGTCTCCCATTCAAGTATACATGTGTCTTCTTTCATATATACAATGGTCTCCACTTCATGTGTACAGGTGTCTCCCCTTCTAGTATACATATGTCTTCTTTCATGTATACAGTGGTCTCCACTTCATGTGTACAGGTGTCTCCCCTTCTAGTATACATGTGTCTTCTTTCATATACACAGGGGTCCCCCTTCATGTATACAGGTGTCTCCCCTTCAAGTTTACGTGTGTCTTCTTTCATGTATACAGGGGTCTCCCCTTCATGTATACAGGTGTCTCCCCTTCAAGTATACATGTGTCTTCTTTTATATGTACAGGGGTCTCCCCTTCATGTATACAGGTGTCTCCCATTCAAGTATACATGTGTCTTCTTTCATGTTTACAGGGGTCTCCCCTTCATGTATACAGGTGTCTTCCCTTCAAGTATACATATGTCTTCTTTCATGTATACAGCGGTCTC
>JADBJO010001485.1:170000-215000 GCA_016801955.1 Conus betulinus | reverse complement strand
ACCATTGCTGCCCTCACTGTCGACAAGGTCTGTCATGCTCCCAGTGTGGTCATAGGGGTATGTTGGGAAGGGGGAGGGGGATGATATTGCATGCTCTGATGAGAGAGAATGACTGTGAAAGGAATGAAGTCAGTGCATATATGCCAGTGCCATTCTCGGCACAAAATGAAGATATGAACATACTGAATTCCTGGACTGTTTCCATCACTGGTTGGTATCTGTGATTGGCGTTCAGTCAGCTCCTCACTGAAAGACTTCAACATATATGGTGAGTTCTAGACACTTTTCCCACAATCAGTCCTGTAGAACTGGAAGAGGATCTGAGTGGCAGAGTGCGTATGATAACAGGCACAAGTGATATTCTTTACACAGATTTGTTCTGTTGGAGTTATGTTAATTTTTTCTTTAAAGGAAATCCTTTTCTCTGACTGAAACATGATTGGTGACTAAATGTTAGATTGTTCCATTAAATTTAGGTATTGACTTGGTTTTAGATCTTAACAGTCTTGGTATTTTAATTCATACATCATTCTGTCCAACTTCTGCCGCTTTGATGGGACCTCGGTGGTTGGATAGGCTGTGAACAACAAACAGTGCTTGAGTTGTATTGACAGCTGTTCATGAGTTATCTTGGGAAGAAACTCTAGGGACATTGGCTTTTACTCATTTGAAAACAAGTTTTCACCTTTGAGGCTTCATCAGTGTTGAGCTGAATGCACTAGAAAGAATCCTGCTTCTTTGGAAAAAAAAAGACCTATCAAGTTTGATGGAGATCTGCCCAACTAATTTTGAGCTATTCTCTGGAGTCATGTAGTCAGCAGTAACCCATCTACAATGCTTTGCTTATTCACATGGTAGCTATTACATATGATATCAGGATATGGAAAATGTATCCAACAGCTCAGCCCTGTACCTTTGCAGTGCATGTATACCACAACATTTTCTTCTGCCAGTCAACACTTTAACTCAGTGTTCAGTTTTGATCAAATGTACTGTTGTTCTGTTTGTTTGTTGTGATGCTACACATAAGTAGTACAATAATGAAAACAACTTTGTGCACACTTTCGCATAAATTCTCCAGTCGAGTTCCTGGGGATGGGGGTTGGGGGTGGGGGGGGGTGTAACTGTTGTCAAGAGGCATTGTTTTACAAATGTTGTTCATTAATTGACCCAGTATAATTTGATCTTGAAAACAGCTGTGTATCAGTACTGTGAACTTAACTACGTTAAGTACGTTGTAGGCAGTATGTCAGCATCCAGCAAAACTTATCAACAACTGCTGGATTTATTCTGCACTGTCAGTCCAGTGATCAGAACTGCTGTCTGGATCATGCAAAAGTTTGCTGAAAAGAACATTTCTTGCTGCTTCTTGAATCATGAAAAAAACAATTATTGTAGAGTACTACTCGCTGAAAAATGAAGCCTGTTGGTCATGTTTTATAAATAAGGTGAAAAAATAGAAAAAAAAGAAGAAAACTTGCTTCAAAAGTGTAACATCTTTCCCTCCTGTTCCTTTCCATATCTCTCTGCCCCCAGGTGCAACCCAAAGAAACCAACGACCCACCCCTCAACCTGAACCTGGAAATGTTCCATGGTGAAACCTACTCCTCCTACACACCAGGCATCAGCCCCACAGCACAGAGCACCGCCCTGGCAGCCAATTATTCTGCCCAGTTTTCCGGTGTTGATGAAGTGGAGCTCATGAACCGCTCTAAGTTCCCCAGTGTTGATTATTTCTACCTGGCGCAGGCGACCGACCTGGGGATGTACTCATACAACAGGAAGGTGGTGATTGGGGCGCAGTTCGAGCCTGATGGGAGCAATGCAGGTGTAAATGGCACTGCATGGTACAGTGGGCAGCCTTACCATGCCATGGCGGTATCTGTGGCCTTTCTCATGAATGCTGTTGCTCGCCAGGTAGGAATGCCTGCTGAGGACGGAATGACTTGTTTCAGGGCATTGTGTCTGTTGTTTTTGTCATCATCATTCATGTAATTTCATTGTGTATTGATTATGAATAAATTAATCATTTTTTTGTTTATTTAGTTGTCTTTGTCTCCTTATCTCATCATGTTCTCTGACATTCGTGCCCATCTAATGTCTGTTTGATGTGTTCCTTAGCCCTCCTTACCTGTTTGGTTGATTAACCTATTAACTTGTCTTTGTGTCTGTCTGCTTATCTGCGCAACTGTCTGTCTTCTTTCCTATCTTCCTGACCTCGTAGCATATTCTGCCTGAATATCTGAGTACTTAGTTGCCTGTAAGAGGCAAAACCAAATCAGCATAACATTTTTGTGATGCAATTTTTTGCCAACTTTTTAATTCATTAATTCATAGTTTCTTTTTTCCATGCATTCATGAATTCATTCATTTTGTAATTGCCTTTGCCAAGGGGCAGGACCTGACGACAGCCTCGAGGCCATTATTTATCCATGCTTCATCCTTTTCTTCCTAATTTTTTCCCTGTTCAACCTTGTTTTCCTTCCTTCATTCATCCTGCTTGCCTTCTTTCATTTCTGCCTTCTTTTCTTGCTTCTGTCATTCTTTCCAACTTTCGCTCCTGTCTTCGTTTGTTTCTTCCTCTGTTCCTTCTTTGTTTCCTTCCTTCCATCCTGCCTTCTGCCTTCTTTCTTCCCTACCTGTCTTCCTTTCTTACTTCTTTTCACCTTTTTTCCCATCTTTTCATTGCTGCATGACCTTTCCCCTGGTGTCTGGCTTCACACAACATTGGCAGTCGCCCTGTATTTTGTTCCTTCCTGTATGTCCTTCTTACTGTCATCCTTTCTTCCCATGGCTGGGTGGTTACCCCAGACTTTAGTTTTTTTTCTTCTTTCCTTCCTGTTTTGTTCATTTATGCATTTTATCTTTCAAATTTTCATTGAATTGTGGTGCTCTTTGACCAGGTCATAGGCCCAGAATCCTTGATCAGGTCTGTCAACCATGCCATGGTTTATTTATTCATTTACTCATTCTTCCTTTATATCCTTCTTTTCTTGGTATTTCCATAGTTCATTTATTCATGTACTCATTCTTCCCTAGTTTTTATCCTTTTCTTCATATTTCCATAGTTCATTTATTCTTTGACTCGTTCTTTCTTTATGTCCTTCTTTTCTTCATGTTTCCACAGTCATTCATTTACTCATGTGTTCTTTGTATTTTTCCTTTGTTCATATATTTTTGTATTTCCATCAGCTCCCCACCAGGGATATCAACCATTCCGTGATTGACACAGCAAGCAACTGCCGTGGATAGTCTTTGATTTACTTTGCATTTGTTCATGTCAGACATGGAAGTGGAATTTTAGAGTTTCATGTTAAATACACCGTGTTTGAACATTGCAAAGCAGCTCACTGAGTTTTGAATATCTGTATTGCTGACCTTGAAGCAGGAAACATAGTTCGTCAAATTAATGTCAGACATTATTTTTGATTGTTAGTCATTGAGCAGAAACAGAACTTTCCAGCAGTTGTTGGCATGCGGGAGGAATGTCAGAACAAAACAACAGTACTAAAGCCAGTAAAGGAGAGGAACCCTCTTCAAAGAAAACGTCAAATCTTTTTCGAACCTAGTAGTCTGTGAAATTCCATGCATTATGCCATTAATGATTAGCAAGTTCCTAACACAGTGTGAAGTTTGCCTCAATGATGTATATGTGTGTGTGTGTGTGTGTGTGTGTGTGTGTGAGAGAGAGAGAGAGAGAGAGAGAGAGAGAGAGAGAGAGAGAGAGAGAGAGAGATCCCTTGAATAAGGCAGCACTTCGGAAAGTGCTAAAACAACTGAAACTGAATAGGAACTGATAGCGCTGAAGGTGGGTTTGCATGTCGACCGTGACTATAGGTAAGCAGGGCATCCCATTCTACCAGTCAAACATTACATTCTTAGTTCTTCCTCCTTCCTGCCGTCATGCAGTAGGTCCCCTTTGCCATGGCAGGTGGTGGGCCCAGATCACTCCATCCAGGTGGCCAACCACCCCATGCCTAAGAAGAACTGGCCCGGGCCCAGGACACCCTGGATCAGGCCCTGGCCCTGGGTTTCTCCATTGGCTTCAGCATGCTCTTTGGCATGGCCTTCCTCACCGCCTCCTTCTGCCATTTCCTGATCCGCGAGCGCCAGACTGGCGCCAAACACCTGCAAGTGGTCAGCGGGGTGGGCCCTCTAGCCTTCTGGATGGCGTCGTACGCCTGGGACCTGGTCAATTACCTGATACCCTGCTTGGTGCTGCTGCTGTTGTCTTTGCTGCTTTCAGGTGAGTTAAGGGTGGTGCTGGGGAGGAGGGATAGGTGGGGGAAGGGGTATGTGACAGTATGGGGAGGTTGAGATAGGTTAGAGGATGAGGTGTGTTTTATTAACTGTGTTGTTCTTCAGGGACCTAGTCAGCTGTATGCTTCTGCATATTGTCTGCTGTTGGTCATCATTGCAGATTTTCAGGTGGGGTTAGGTGGTGACATGTTTGTGTTGTGAGAAAAAGATACATGACTGTTACGTGATGTAGGGGAGAGGCAATGGAAGGGAGAATGGGAGAGGCATGTATTCATGCATATTAAAGATGCATATGGGAGCAAAGGACTCAGCCTTAGCTGCCCGGATCAGGAATTTTGACAGTAATTCATCTCTTAGTAGTTGCTACTCATCAGCTTTACTGTTTTTCTACCAACATAGGCATTTATTTGTTTGCTGTTTAATTGCTTGATTGTTTGTTTCTTGTTGTTTTATTTTTGTTGTCCCAACCTCATTGCCACCTCAGTGGAAATGCACCCACACCGATCATTCCGACACCCTGACCGCAACCACAGCCCGGTCAGTCCCGCTGCAGCCCTGGCGCTGACAATCCACAGGGAGTAGTCAGTGTTAAGTCATCAAGAGGCAACCCACCGGAGGAGATACTGCACTGCTGCTGAGTCACTTCGGTGGTGTTCAGTGGCGCCTGTTCTGATCTAACATATGCATTGACAGCCCCCTTGGACTCGCCAGTACTGGTGACCCCAACGGAACCAAACCAAGGCCACAGATGTGGAGAGGACATCAAAACTGAGGTCACCATGAGAGCAGGGTGCGAAGGGCCATAGAATTTGAGACTTTTTTAAAAATGCTGATTGACGAGAATGAAGATAATGAAGATGATGCTATGGATTTCCATTTCAGTCTGAGACTGCATGACAGGGCTGTACTTTTCGCTTCCTTTCATAATATATCCTGGCAACAAGGCCCGAGAGATACAGACACCTGCAGTGTTGGTCAGGAAATTTGAGCAACACTCTCAGAGACACATCCATTAAGTGGATGAAACACAACTATGTGGTCCCAGTCTTCCCAACTGACCCCGTAACAAACTCAGATCTGGGTAGGAGCTGGTCGGGGCAGAAAAATCCCACATGAATCGAACCCTTGACCTCCCAGCCAGGAGTCTGCGACACTAACCACCTCGCCATGGCAGCTGGTTACTTAATTGTTTATATTATGCACACTTCTGTCTAAATGTTGACATATTGATATTTAATGTATCTTTTCGACAACTTGCTCCGTGTGCTATGTGTTTGGTTCGTTTCATTTTCATGTGAAATCGAATTCTTTATTTTTGTGTCTGAATATGTGTGTGTGCGTGCATGTGTGTGTGGCTGTGTATGTGGGTGTGTGTGTATGTGTGGGTGTATGTCAGGTGGACGCCTATACAGAAGACAACAACCTAGCCCTGGTGTTCCTGTATCTCTTCTTCTTCGGCCTGGCCGTCATCCCCTTCACCTACATCTTGCAGTTTCCTTTCTCCTCCCCTGCCACTGGCTTTGTTGCACTTATTTATTCTCAACATCATCTCTGGTAGGTGGCAGTTCGTTTCTTCTTTCTGCCCAGCATGGGTGCTGGAAGTACTTGAGTGTGCATGGTCAATTTAATGTAAAGAAAAAAAAAAAAGGGGGGGGGGTGGAGGTGGAGGCATGGAGGGGGAAGGAGTTGTTGGGGGGGGGGGGGAGCAGAGCTGTTGATTGCTGCTTTAAACTGCTGACTTTTTGTTAATTTGACTTTTCATGTTTTTTTATTGCCAAGCAAACTTGTAATATCTATTTGAAAAGAAGCCTCGGGTACATTTAAAAAAAAAAAAAGAATTACCAACAAAGTCCTGCAAGTGTAAATTCATGCAAGTAGAATCTAGCAGTGGATTACTTTGCTGTGCATATGTCTGTATTTGTGTTATTCATTGCTGACTGTTGTGGTAATTCGCATGATTTTTTTAGAAAAGATTCTTACTCACCTGTGACATCAACACACCAAATTTCTACCTCTTGGTTTCTCACACACTGCTACTGAAGGTTGACGCAAAAGTGCAAACACACCTGTACAGGTTACATGAGTGTCTGAGTGCTTTGTTGTCAGTCCAGCAATGCCTTGGCCACTGATTTAGTACTGATAGTAATGTTCAACACAATCTTGCAAGTATAGTTTTCTTACCTTATTTCTTTGCTTCAGCTGCTGCCTATGTCTAGTCAGTTTTAAATCAAACCATGTCATCATTCTCATCAGACCATGCCCTCAATTTGATTTAGAGCTTTACTCATTACTGATATACAAGGAAGAGGAAATTCCATTTTTTTTTTTTTTTTTTTTTTTTTTAAATTGTGATACCAGAGTACAGTTGAGGTTCGGGAGATCGGAACATGCCATGAAATATACATTCATAAAGAATTGTTCTTGAGTATCTGACTGTGGAAGGTTGAAGACCAGACAGCATGAAGAGGGAACAGTGGAACAGGATTTCCATCTTCTAATCGACATATATATATGTTGATCGCTGTCAGCTGAATCCTTTTTCTGCATACCTGCAGGTTGAACAATAGATACACATATTAAACATCCTGTAATCCATGCTGGCATTTCATGGGTGACGGAAGCATTAAAATGCCCAGCATGATGTATTTGAAGAGGAGAAATCTGTAGCAAGGCATTTCCCATTGTCTATAAAAATACAGTTATGGAAATCACCTAGCAACAACATCCATGTTGTTTGTTAATATGTCAAGGTACATCCCACAGTCTACTGGTCTTGGGATCATATAATAATGTTGTACAATACTAGTGGGTGGGGTGGTCCTTGAAAACATATTTGAACATGGTTGGCCCTGTAGGTAAGATGCCAGACTGTTGTTTCAGAGTCTGAAGTTCACTTCCTACTCAAGACAGCCGGACTGGAAGGGATCTTCTTGGAGTCAGCATGTGTGCAGACTGCTGTTCCCTTACTAGTCCTTTGGATGAGGCTTTAAATCAAATCCTGTGTGGGAATGTAAGCATAAGCATCTTGCATGCATATGAAATCCCCTTCCCCCTTTTGGAGAGGAGATTTGGACAGGATAGCCTTATCCTGTGCTGGTGGGATGAACAACACGAAAATAAAACACATGCACACTGCTGTCAGTATTCAGACATTAATTACCCTAGAAGACAGAATGTGGCTTCCTTACTGAGGGGATTGAAGATGGTTGCCTACACAAAAAATATGAGTACTGGTGAAACTCAAGAGTCATAGCTGGAGAATGCAACATGATGCGCTGGGACTGTGGTGCAGGTCTGTTCACCATGATGGTGGTGTTCATCCTGAGGATCCCCTCCCTGGATACGGAGGATGTGGCCGAGGCGCTGGACTGGGCCTTCATGGCCGTGTTCCCCCCACTACAACCTGGGACCGGCTTCTCCAACATGTATGTCAACAAAATGGACATGGACCTCTGCACCAAGGAGTTCTTTGACGTCAGGCTCTTCTGTGATGCTTTCAAGAAGCTGAACCAGTCCAATCCTTGCTGTAAAGGTAGGCATGAACTGTGAGTTGAGAAGGGCAATGTGTGGAGGAATCTGGGTGTGGCTGTGTCTAGGGGCTGGTAGAATGAGTGATGTCAGAGGAAAGCCACTGGAAAGGCTGATTGCTAGCTGAAGGGGAAAAAAAAGGTGTTTTGAGATATATTTCCCTTTTCCCTTCATATTTGGCATGGAGAAAAAAAAAAACAGAAGCAGATTCATGCTAAGAAGAGATGATGGCAAATGAGTTTTGTGGAAATTTCTTTTTAATATTATTTGCCTTGTAAAGATACCAAGATGATTGTCAATTTCTTTAGTTAGAAAGTATGTACTAAAACACACACACACACACACACATACGCACACACATGCACATGCGCGCATGCACACACGCACACACACGCACACACGCACACTCATTTTTAGTAGTTCTGTTATAGATCTTTGAACTGGTAGCTATTAAGCAAGGATCAGGAGGTGGAGGGGTTGGGTTCTGGAACCCTTACCTTCCTGTCCTTACCCCTTGATCCTGACCAGAATAAAAAAAAAAACTAGAGAATGTATATGCGTATGTTTCTCTCTCTATATATATATATCTCTATCTGTCTCTATCTATCTGTATGCCTGTCTGTCTATACAGATATGTATTGTACATGATATGCAAGTTACATTCTTTTCACAACCTTACCAGCTCCTCACTCAACTTTTAGGTGAATTTATGAGCAAAGAAAAAGTTTTGTTGCAATTTTCTATAAATTAAGTGCAAAATTGATTCTTTTGTTATTAAAATATGCAGGATGACTTATAAGATGTTGTTGTTCTCGTTTGTCATTTGTTAGATGGATTCGCCCGTCTCCTCGACAAAGTGGCAGTACGTCGCAGGTCCTCCATTCCTCCGTAGAGCTTCCGATTGGGTCGGGCCAGGTTTTATCTCGAAGCGCTTGGTGGAGCGGGCAGGACTGCAGTAGATCTTCTGTTGTCTGGCTGCCTGTTCTGCAAGGGCACTGCTCTGTGTTGCCGATGCGGAGTTTGGTAAAAAGGTGGTGTTTCAGGCGGTTGTGGCCTGTCTTGAGCCTGAAAATGGCTACCTGCTCTCGACAAGTCGGGTAGTACGGGTCTGCTCTGTTGTGGCATGGATGCTGTTGCTTCCACTTATTCTGCAGCTTGTCCTTAATGATGGTCCTGGATTCAGAATAGCTGGTAGATCTGTCCAGCTGCTCCTTCGTAGTGCCTTCCTTTGCCAGGTAGTCAGCAGTCTCATTGCCAAGCATGTTGCAGTGGGAAGGAATCCACTGCAGGGTGACTGTGTGACTTGTGCGGAGGGAGGCGAGAGAGAGAGGACAGATCGTTAAGTTCTGGATCTCTGTTGGACTGAAGGCCAGTAAGATGGACAGGCGCGTCGGTCAGGAAGACAACATTGTGGCTGGCGTAGGGGCAGACCTCGATGAAGGCTGCTGCTGTTTTCAGGGCTTCTGCTTTGGCTCTGTAATTGGTGAAGTACAGGCCGGTAGCGAGGCAGATCTTTTCTTCTCTGCCTCCTGGATATTGAACATAGGTTCCTGCCCCTCCATTTTGAATGGCATCTGCTGCAGAGCTGCCAGTGCGGACATGAGTCCAGAACTCTTTGGGGAACTGTGTGTGGAGGTGTTCAAGGGTGAGGGACTTTCAGGGCCGCTTTAGGAATCTTGGGGCCAACATCAGAAATGCTGCACTGGATGAGGGGAGGGGTTCCTTTGCTCAAGGCAGGGACGGCAAGACTGGGGTATCACTTTTGGGTCATAGTCAAGGATACCTTGATGCTGCCTTTCTAGGATCCTGCTCTGGTGTATGAAGCTCCCTTTCTTCAGCTGTCCTTTGGTTGGCTGGGACAGTCATGGGGTGGCCTTGCAACCTCTTGAACTTGGCAACCTGGGTCAGGAGTTTGGCATCTGTGTGGTCCTCAAGGGGCTGGAGCTTTGTGATGGTTTCATGGTCCTGAATTGGCGTTGACTTCATGGCCCCTGTGATGATACAGGTAGCTTGATTCTAAATCTTGCTGATCCGTTCAAAATTGGATTTGGCCGTAGTGCCCCATGCAGTCATGCCATACTCCAGAACTGGCCTGACTCTACCAGTGTACAGTCTCCTGAGGGTCGTGTTGTCTGCACCCCATGTTGTTCCTGCCAGGTTCTTCATGAGGGCAAGACGTACTTTTGCTCTTAATTCTTTTTTCTCTGCTTGCTTCTTCCCTGTCAGGTGTTTGTCGAAGGTGACTCCCAGGTACGTGGGGTTGTTTTCAGCAAGCAGAGTTTTGTCCTTTGATGCTCAGGTTGGCCTTCTGTTCTTTGGGTGAGAGGTGAAAACAGTAAGTGGTCTCTTGGCAGTAATTGTTACCAGCCACTTTTCGTCCAGCTTTTGAGAACATTCAGTGCCTGCTGCAGCCTGTAGCTGGCAGTTGTAAGGTGTTCTTCTGAGCACCATAGGACAAGATCGTCTGCATAGATGGCTTCTTGGACTTTGCGTGGCATATCTTGGACAATGTCATTGACAAAGAGGAGGAATAGGGTAGGGCTGAGGACACCTTGAGGGACTCCTTCTCTCAGTGTCTTCTTCCGACTGTATGCTCCGTTGACATGGACTTGGGCCTTCCTGTTTTTCAGGTACTGCAAGATCCATTGGTACATACAGCCAGTCACACCACTCTTCTGGAGTTTTCTCTGGAGGCCATCCTTCCAGACTTTGTCGTACGCCTTTTCCATGTCTATCCACACCGTCAGTGTATGCTGTTTGTCCTGGAAGCAATCCTCGATCTTCTGGGCTATGTAGGTCACTTGAACCTCAGTGGAATGATGTTGGCAGAAGCCTGCTTGCTCTCGAGTGATGATGTTGTTCTTCTCCAGGTGGCAAACTAAACGCAAGTTGATCATACGCTCTAGGACCTTGCCCATGCAGCTGATGAAGCTGATGGGGCGATAGCTGTCAGCCCTGACTGTCTTTGCCCTTCATATGGATGGGCACCAAGTCAGCTTCTCGCCAGCTTTGTGGAACATGCCCCATCTTCCAGCTGTTGTTGAAGAGAGCAAGGAGTTTGCTCTTTGCTTTGGTGCCGAGGTGTTTTAGCATTTCGTTGGTGACTTTGTCAGGACCTGGAAATTTTTGTCTTGTAAAGATTTTACAGCTTCTTCCAGTTCTTTCAGTTTGAAAGGCCTGTCCCTCTAATGAGGTTGGTCTTGGTCACCCTGACGATTCTTCATTTCATCATGGACTTCATGTTTTCTGTCCTCTGTCACATATATGTTGCTGACCTGCTCATAGCTGTCTATGAAGCAGTTCGCTGCCTCTCTCCCTGTCACAATCTCCTGGTCTTTTTGAAGCATGACAGGCGCTCACCTTGTCTCTTCATCACTCATGGCTTTGGTGAGTTTCCAGAATTTGTTGCCATCTCTGTCAAGGTTCAACTTTTCTGTTTTTCTCCATCCAGCTTGTTCTTGCAGCTTGGATGTAGGCCTTTCTGTATTTGGCAGTGCAGGCTTTGAGAGTGATGTTGTTTTCTAGTGTTGGGTTGTTTTTCACCTCCTCTCTGGTTCTTGTCACTTCATCATTCTTCAAGCTCCTGCAGCTCTTCTGTCCAATATGGCATGTAGTTCTTGCAAGCGCCATGTGGAATTGCCTCTGAGGCTGCATTCAGGATGGCTTGGTTGAAGCTTTTGGTGGCTCTGTTGATGCTATAATTGTCCCACTTAGATGGTCTTACAATACTCGTCAGAGAGGCCCGCGAACATCTCCCAATCTGCCTTCTTGTAATTCCATCTGGGAAAGGACTTGGCGTTGCTTGGTGTGTGCTGCAAAATTGATGGCCAGTAGTACTGGTCTGTGGTCGCTGCCTGCCAACTGGCTCTGTACCTTCCTGTTGGTTTTTTGGGCAAGGTCTTCAGTGGCAAAGGCAAGATCTGGGGTGGTCATGGTGAACCATTGGTGAGAGAAGAAGGTTGGTGGGTCTTCTGGATCATTCAGCAGAAGCAGATTGCTCTCTGTCTGCCAGTCCTCCACTTCATCTCCTCTTCAGTCAGTCATTAGTTCTCTGATGGTATGTCCATTTCCTGTAGAGAGAGATCTTTGTCTTGTGGGCAGTATATAGGTTGAAGATGGTGATGACAGCCTTGTCCACTGTGATCTTGATTCCGTGGATTTTAGCTTCCTGATTTGTGTCCACTGTAAATTCTGAGGCTGGAATACTGTTCACGATGAGTATCTGCGCTTATCCTTTTGATCTTCCTTCTCTGTCCATCTTGAAGGTTTAGTAACCTCTGACTGAACCTGTGGTTGGGTTTCAGGTGTGTTTCTTGGATACAGGCCACATCAATGTTTTTCTGCATGCAGTCTCTCAGTAAGTGGGATCTCTTTGTGGTAGACACCCTCTGCATTCCACTGGAGAATGCTGAGTGGTGTAGGGGTTTCTCCAGGGTCAGATGTTTTTCGGCCAGTAGCATTTTCCCTCAGCCTCCAATGCATGGCTCTTCTCACCGGGACGGGGTGACCACCAGTTGCATGGAGTGGGCCCTTTTGAGGCACAGGGCCTGGCACTCTACTAGCCCGGCGTGACCCCTGTGTAGTGGAGCACCATATCGAAAATCTATGAGGTTTTCCATCCATGACGTAGATGCATTGTACTGCCGTTATGTGCCAGGGACCCAGTACATCCGTCTTCAGCATTGGTTTTCTTGTCCGAGTTTCCCTCTCATAGGCGACTTGCTGACCAAGGCTGATGTGTATCCCCTACCCTGGTTTGTTTCTCCAAGGTTTTCCTTCCCTGTGGCTAGAGGTTTTTATGCGCCTCTTACTCACATGATGAGCCATCATGGGACACATGGGGGATTTGATATGGTGTAACAGTGCCATCTGATACCCCGCCCCATCCTGGTAGGAACATCGCCATTTGGTCCTGGACTGCTTATTCAACCAGGCAAGCCTGACTTATATCACAGCTAACCCTAATATCTGGGGGCCATTCCCCTATCCACCACCAGGGACCTGCCGGGTTGGGGATAGTCACCCCGCCCAGTCTTATGAGATAATTCATGATAAGATGGCTACTGCACCAGCTAACATATGGGATAACTTGGATTAGCAAGAGCTTTTGAGATCCTGATAACCCTTCCAGTTAATATCAGATTATACCGTGTGTTTATGTTTATCTCTCATGTGCGACTTCCTTCAAAACATTGAATATGTGTTGTCAGTGTATAGGAATTTTCGGATAATTATTTTTACTGATTTTTCTGTTTCTTCTTCAAGGCAGCCTATGCACAGAACTGAGTGTTGTATGATATCAACCGTGTGTCCATTGCATTACCTTTAGTCCTGTCATGGTCTGTTGTTGCAGATATTTGTGGGGACTTCTGTCTGCCTTTCGAGGACAATTATCTATCCTGGGAGTTTCCAGGCATTGGCCGCAATGTGATGTTCATGGGCATCCAGTGCGTGGTCTACTTTCTCCTGGCCCTAGTCATTGACTACCAGCTGCTCCAGAAGCTTGTGTACCTGTGCCGTGGCAAGGACAGCATCAGGCGTCCCACTCAAAGGAGTGGCCAACCCTCAGTATTCAGGTGAGAGGATGGGAAGGGTTTGTTTTGTGGAGGGTGGGATCTGGAGCTGTATCTATGTTAACCTGCACAGTTTGTACACCTGGAAACCACATTGAGGGGGGAAGAACTTTTTCTCAAACGGAAAGTACTTGAAACAGAGCAGGCCGAAATACTCCTAGAAAAATGATGGATTTTTCAAGGGTGTTTGACTGTAGTCTTGTTTTCAGTTTAGCAAAATACTTAACTGTTTTTATAAAAAAAGAAAAAGAAAAAAAAAGGTTTAAGAGAGAGAGATGGGAGGAAAAAAAAGAGACTGCTAACATTTGTCAGCTGTCCTGAAATGTGATAGCAAACAACACTGCACTGCTAGCTTTCCATTTGAATTATTTCCCTTTACACCTAAGTCTCGTTTGTTACATTCATATTCTGCAAACATTGGAAACACATTCAGCAGAGAAGGGGAATATACCTGGCTTTCAACAATAATTGCTTCAAAAGAAAAATTACATAAACTGGTTGTCTCATTTAACAGATGGCTCAAAACGCTAATCAAAGTACACTGTGGGTGAAGAGTTTACATTACAATGACTTGCAGGTATTTCATTATTCACAGTCTTCAAATTTGCTAGCAAAGTCCAGAAAAGTGTTGGAAAAGTCCGTGATTGCTTTTATCAGAAAAGCCTGTGGGAACCCTGTCTGCACCTGACATGCAGACGTCAGTGTTTGGATGCAAGGAGTTGTTTTCTCATTTTTTGTGTGTGTTTGCTTTAGTTTATTTTGTTCTGATTTGTGGGGGAGGGTGGAGATGGAGAAAGAGAGCAAGAGTGTGTGTGTGTGGGTGGGTGTGGGTGTCTTGTCAATTTAGTTGTCCAGTTTGTCTGTCTTTTTTAAAGATGACTTGATAACAGTACATTTGGAACATCGGTATTTGTGTTATTTGAATTGTTGATATGGATTGAAAAGAAATGACTACATCTGGAGATGTAGAGATGACTGAGCAAACAGTTAAGATAGAATTTAGTTTTTTCATCTGTGAAGGAATGGCACAAGAGCATGCAGGGTTTGTGTCTGTTGCTGTACAGTCATACATTTGTGGTATATTTAGTAGTCATTTTATGAAAAATACACATCACACACCCATATCCAAAGAAAAACCAAGTGAAATGTTCAGAGGCGTATCCACAGGCAGGAAACCGCTAGCTGGTCCATATTTTTGTGTGGTTGTGAGTCTGGTTTCCACTCAGTGTGCCAGTTTTAAAGTTGTATTGTTCTTACAGTTATATAAGTACAACCATAATCATGCTCAGATCAAGTCACTATAATCTTTCATTGAAGAAACTCTGAAGTGTACTGTTATTGTATGAAGGGAAATTCTAGGACAACAGATTTCAGGTACACAGGTCTTGGTGTCCACCCTGGTGAAGTTCCTGTATGATGTTTGTATTAATCATTTTGACACAAGAACTCAAGGCGCTACAGGAAAATAATTTCTGTGAACCATGAAACTACAACACAATGAAAACATCAAGATTTTAACACTAAAAAGAGCTGTGGGGGAAGTGGGGGGGTAAGTGGGGTTTGTGTAGTAATGCAAGTAATTTTGTCCAAACCTCCTGACACCCCCTAACCCATTGCTCATCCTCTCTCTTCTCACCCTCTGCAATATCAGATTTTCTCCTGACTCCCCTGTCCACCCCCCACCCACCCCCCCCCCACTACTTTGATCCCTGCTCCTACATAATCTATCCTCCTAACCCCCCTCCCCCTCCCACCTGTTCTTAAGAGATTAGCACGTCAGAAAACTTTCATGTGGTGAAGAAACTCAGCATCAAGCAAGTCCCATGCAGAGGAGATCACAATAGCAGTTCCTTCATTTGATTGACAGGGTCAGACAGCAGCGCCAGTGCACAGGACTCGGATGTGGCTGCAGAACAGCAGAGGGTGGAGAGTGGTGGGGCGGCCGGGGACACATTGGTGTTACAGAAACTGTACAAGCAGTTCCGATCCTTTGTGGCCGTCGTCTCAAATCTCTGTTGGTGTGCCGGAACATGAGTGCTTTGGCCTGCTGGGGCAGAATGGGGCTGGCAAGACGACCACCTTTAAGATGTTGACAGGCGATGTCATGGTGACAGAAGGCGAGGCTTTTGTTCATCAGCACAGCATTAAGAGGGACATTAAGGAGGTAGGTCTGTGTGTGTGTGTGTGTGTGCATGCTTGCGTGCGTGTTTGTGTGTGATTTTGCATGTGTGTAGTAATGCAAGTGGTCCGTGGCCTAACCAATTGTGTTTCCATTTACTTTTTTCATGCCCTGCCATACTGGGCTATGGTTCTGCTTCTGAGGTGAGGCAAAGGTGGGCCAAAAGTGACCACATTCCATTCCCAGGTGTTGGCTGGGGTTAAAAGATAACAGGAAGAACTGCCATGAGTTTCTGGGCAAAGGACAAAACAAAAACAGTTCTGAATTCAAGTGTGGGCAGATCAGGCCATTCAAAAAGAAGCAGGACTCATGCACAAGAAATCTTTCACATTTGCCAACATTGGAAAGATCCTTGCCAATAAGCATGGCATAGAAAAAAAGTGCAAGGCAGTGTCTTGTAAAAATATCATCACAGGCTTCAGTGAATCATCAGCCACTTGTAAACAAAAGTTCAAATTTACATGATGACAAATTGCCCATTTTTTGTGCATGATTTGCTGCATCAGTGGCCACAGCCATTGTTATCTTCTCTGCCACCTTTGTAACAGCTTTGCTCTCAGTCAGACAGCCGCGATGTGTGGTTATTTCAGGAAATTAACATCTCGACCTCCAGAAATAACATATGGGGTCAAGCCTGCAGTCACCTGGCTTCATCTATTGCTGTATAAACACAAAGCAGCAAGCGAGCCATGCCATGCCATACCATGCTGGGCTGGCCCTGAGCTAGATGTAAACGTGGCCTATGATGTCCATACATATATGAAGATACATGTTCATTATTGTATGTGGTGTCCAATAGAATGCCAAATTTCACCTATGTGCCTTGATATCATCACCATGAACATTATATATGTATCACACTGAATTCATAATCCATGTCCATATACATGTATCAAATTGTTGACAGGTCTTTTTTTTATCTGCAGTTAAAGAAATGTGTGCAAAAAATTATAACCGAGTCTGTGAGATCTGTGATGGTATCACTTTGAAACCACCAACTGTTATACAGAGAAAGAAACATACCAGCATCTAAAATTTAAGAAAATCCTAGAATGTTCTGATTATGTTGAGATAGGCCCTCAAGAATGATATTTGTTTTACCTCTTGATGTATTTATTCATTGTTGTTGTCATACCTCAGCAGTGAAGCAACAGTGGAGCAGAGTTCACAGCTACAGACTTGTTGCAGGTGCAAGCCAACATGGGCTACTGCCCGCAGTTTGACGCTCTGATCGACCAGATGACAGGCAGGGAAACACTCACCATGTATGCACGGCTGAGAGGCGTACCCTCTGCTCACATCAAGGACATTGTCAATAATCTCATCAGCCTGCTTATGCTGGAAGCCCATGCCAACAAGATGACCATGCATTACAGGTAGGCATACACTTTCCCTCGCCCTTTCTCTGCTCTGCATCACATGTTTGTGCAAGCTTTCACATTTGGCAATCTTTCTCATGTGTCTACATTCTTTCATGACCAAAATCGCTGTCAGCAAGCTAGAGAGGGAGGTGGAGGAGGGATTGTGGTTGAGGGATGGGGAGTTGAAAATAGGAGATTGAGTGAAGCGAGGAGTGGTCTCTGTCTGTATGCTGTGGCAGGATGCTGGCTAGCAAGGTACTCTTGTTAGGGAGAGAGGCAAGAAGACATTTAGTTATTTTTCACAGTTGAAATTGATTTTACTCTCAGCAAAGCACAAATACAGAGAGCCTCCATATCCAAGAAAGGGAGCTGACTCTGCACAGCATGTGCAAGGTTCATGATATCAAGACAGCAGGTGTGTGTGTGTGTGTGTGTGTGTGTGTGTGTGTGTGTGTGTGTGTGTGGTCTTTCTTGTCACCTGTTCTCTAACAGGACGAGAGCAACCAGTACAGTCAAGTTATTATCAGAAAAAGAAATTTTACTTCTAAAAGTGTTATTTTACATACTTCCCTGTCTAAACAAATTCCTTATCGCCATTAGGCATGGAACAATGCCATACATCAGGATTCACATACAATGATAAAAATGGAGAGCGGGGAGCTAACTCTTCCCTTTAACATCATGCTAACAGGAGTAGTCTTCCTGAATGGTTCATACTTCAATCATTTTGACAGCTTGAATTCAATTTTCATCCCGTTTGCTGCACTGCTGGGAGGGGTGTGTGTGTGTGTGTGTGTGTGTGTGTGTATGTATGTGTGTGTGTGTGTGTGTGTGTGTGTGTGGGTGGTTCCTAGTGTTAAGACAAATATGTCATAAAACTACTTTTAGTAGTAAAATTCCTGTTCTTCATGCTTACCTGTCCAAACAAATGTCTGAATATTGAAAAGGTTGGTGGGAATTCTTACCAGAGACACCAGTCTAATTCTCCGACTCAGATATGCATGAGGCTGACCAACTCATTTCAGGGTGAAGTGGTTAGCGTCGCGGACTCCCGGCTGGGAGCTCGTGGGTTCGAATCCCATCAGAAATCATGTGGGTTTTTCTGCCCCGACCGGCTCCTACCCAGAGTTGAGTTTGCTGCGGGCTCAGTTGGGAAGACTGGGACCACACAGTCGAGTTTCATCCACTTAATGGATGCGTTTCTGAGAGTGTTGCTCAAATTTCCTGACCTACACTGCAGGTGTCTGTATCTCTCGGGCCTGGTTGACGCCGGGATATATTATGAAAGGAAGCGTAGAGTACAGCCCTGTCATGTAGTCTCAGACCGAAATGGAAATCCGTAGCATCATCTTAATCATCCTCATTCTCATTGATCAGCATTAAAAAAAATGTCTCAAATTCTGTGGCCCTTCATGCCCTGCTCTCATGGTGACCTCAGTTTCAATGTCCTCTCCACGTGTGTGGCCTTGGTTTGGTTCCGTCCAGGTCACCGGTCACCGGTATCGGCGAGTCCATGGGGGCTGTCGTTGGACGGACGTACGTGGTGGCGCCCTCCGGAGGGAGAGCTCACTCACGCCAGCTCCGTGACTAAGCAATTATTGTCGTCAGCAGGGGGCTTAGTAGGTGGTGTCCTGCGTATGTTAGATCAGAACAGGCGCCACTGAACACCACTGAAGTGACTCGGCAGCAGTGCAGTGTCTCCTCTGGTGGGTTGCCTCTTGACGACTTGACATTGACTGCTCCCTGTGGATTGCCGGTGCCGGGGCTGTGGTGGTCACAGTCCCACTGGCCCCATGTCACACACAAACAGTCACACTGGCCCCATGTCATGGCTGCCTCCTGGAGGTTATGTTCTGTTTGCTCAAGTCTTTGACTGGTCTCCTTTTCCCACTTTTCTTTGGACAAGGTACAGGATGATGAAAAAAAATCCCAGAGGAGGTTGATGGACCTCCAGAACTGACCCATTTTTTTTTTAGGAAAGTTTGGGTCTCTTCCAAGAATACCCTGGCTTTGGCAGGGTTGGCTGGAATCTTGGTCCAAATTAGAGAGGACAGAGAGTAGGAGAAGATGAAAATGGAATCTTCAACCAAATCTTATGACAGAAAGAACCCATGTGTCCGAAATAGCTCTTTCCTACTGCCAGAAAAAGCAGAGCAGACAGGCACCCCCCCCCCCCCCCCCCCCCCCCCCCCCCAGCAGAGGTTTGGTATAGTCACTGGGAATGTTGATATCCTCAGCCCCAAAGATGTGCCTTACTGGAAGACTTAGAACAGGACAGACGAAAAGGGATGGACTGCTTTGAGGTGGACTGTTGGCCATCTCCTGCAAAAGGCAAGAGGGAGTCGAATATTCCCTAAATCTCTCCAAAACACGAGGCAGGAATCCCCAAAAGGCAGCAGCTGCCTTCGCCTCTTGCCTCTGACATAGTGAGCCAAGTAAATTGTCCCTGTACACTGAGGACATCTTTCCTGACAGAGAAAGAGAAGAGGGGAGAGCTATCTAAGAGATGGTCGCTGATCCTTCAGCCAAGTACAGAAACATCTGTAAATCCTGTTCAGAGACTGTTCCTGTATTCAAACGAAAAGGCAGCAAGGAGAGAAGACAATCAACTGAGAGGGCAAGTCTTGCAAACAGCATGTTCAGAAATTTCAAAGTTGACAGACTGCCCATAGGATGACTGCTTGTAACTTGGAAGGATCAAATGGGTATCTTTAACAATTGGAATGTGCTCTGGATGAATAATACTGACTTGAGGGAAACAGGTGCATGTGAAATAGGAGTTGAACAGAGCTTAGCTAAAAGCATGAAAGAGAAGCAGAGTCATCAGCAGCCAACTTCAAAAAAGAAGGAATGAACATGGACCCTGCGAGGAGAGGGGGTGGAGGATTCAAATTATAACTGTGAAAGTATACCTGTCACAACAGACTAAGCATGGCTGACTGCCGCTCTAGCTAGTGAACATTCTGAGCTAAGGGAAACAACATTATCATTATCACAACCATCAGCACCAAAACCATCTTCATAACACTCATCAGACTCCTGTTCACTTGCGTCCCTACCACACATACCTCAAAATGGACGGTCAGAGTGTGACCACTGAGGTTCAGCCTACCACACTGATGATCCCCCGTGGAGTTACCCCCTTCCTGGTAGCTCTCCTAGACAGTGCTTTGTCAAGGTGGCAAACTCAACTGAGGCCTACCTGGCAAGCTTTCTGATACCGGTCGCTCCTCCATGACCAGGAACTCAGGGATAGAGGGCACAGAGCATACTGGGGGGAGACACTGGCTATCTCCACTGGACCCGGAATGGAAGGTTGGACAATGAAGCAGGTAGCATCAGTCGCTGCCCATGCCAAAACCAGCGGGACCATCAAGATGAGAGCCAAATACTGAGTGCCATGTTGACCCCAGTCG
Source organism: Conus betulinus (assembly GCA_016801955.1). Lineage (NCBI taxonomy): Eukaryota > Metazoa > Mollusca > Gastropoda > Neogastropoda > Conidae > Conus > Conus betulinus. The sequence continues at coordinate 194,683 of JADBJO010001485.1, read as the reverse complement.
AACTCGCGCACAAGCTACAGGGATAGAATGATGAAGAGCTGGAGCAGTTGATGCAGGTCTCATATGAGTCAAGGGCAAAAACAACTTTCTGACATGACATGCAGGCTCTGGAAGTCTGCAGAAATGGTGTAAGTCAAGGCGGTCTTTGATGATGGCAGCTGTAAAGATGAAGCCAGACAAAGAAGCTTCCTGGTATTTTCTTCATGTTGAATTGAATAAATGTTTTCCTCTAGAGAGGTGAAAGCTGACTTAAAGGATCACTTCTGAGAATCCTTGATGGAAATAGGGCTCAATAAGAGAAGAGAGGGTGTGTTTCCTTGCCGAGGAAAAAGAAAACAATTCAGGCTGTCAGGGTGAATAGAGTGAATTCATAAAGGGAGACTACTCCTGTTAGCCTGATGGTTAATGGGGAGACATGACACCCCACTCTCCATTTCCATCTTGATACGCAAATCCAAATGTCTTGCATTGTTCCATCCCAGTGGAGATAAGGCATTTGTTTTGGACAGATAAGTATCGACCCTCCCGCAGAGGGGACGCGGGAGTCTCCCTCCTCTACCCGACCGACGGACGCACGACCATTGCGTTCGAAAGCTAAAAGGCAACCGGCTGCGATTTCTAAGTGCCTTTCGTTCGACCTGCCCAGGAAATCTAAGGGCAAGGCCCCCCTTAAGGGACGCCCTCTAGCCAAAACATCCGAGCGGGATTCCGCTTCTCCCCCAGCCACCCTGCCTTCTAGCTTTCCTGCGCATAGTCAGACATCCACTTACTATGCCGAGTCACGCGACCCCCTGCCCCCGGGGACCTTTGCCGGGCCGCGGACAGGCACGGGTGACGGCTTTTGGCTGGAACCCCCACCCGTCACTCGCCTTTCTGAGACGCGCGGGTCCACTTCTTCCCCCTGGACTCGCCGTCTCACACGCGCTCTCCCCCCTCCGTGCACAGGTGCAGCCAACACCCCTGCACGAGGAGCGTCCCGTTATCTCCGGACGCAGTTTTATGGCCACGCCATGGCACGACCATGCACATGACCATAACTCTGGGCGTATGGGAACACCGAGTGCATCCACTGGCTGTGAACATACACAAAGACGGCCGACCAACCCCGCTCGCCCGTCGCAGGTTCCCCTAGGGGTTCAGGACGTAGGGGGTCCGACCTACTCGGCCCCCCATTTGGGCAACGTCCTCAGTCCCGTTCCTCCGGGGGAAGGATCTACCAGCGGGACCATGGGTAACCTGCCCTATTCCACTGGGGCCCGGCACGCTCCCGGGGGGGACCATATACCATGGTCGATTACTATTCCCCCCCTGCTGCTCAAGGTTACCCCGGTCCCGGCGAGTCCCTGCACAGTACACTGGGCCGCCACAGCCCGCTTATCTCCCCGGGGACCAGTGGCTCTATGCCCCCGAGAGGGACCAGTGGCTCAATACACACACCCAACCTGAATGGTCGATTGTGGCACCCAACCTCGCAGACTTGGGTCGGGTCGACCTGGGTCTCCCACCTCGGGCGCTGTCCGATCGGCAGTCCGGGCTCTCCCACCCTAGCCGGTCTGCCGAGCATAGAGCCACGAGGGTCCGAGCCCCCCCCCCCCCCCCCCCCCCCCCCCCCCCCCCCCCCCCCCCCCCCCCCCCCCCCCCCCCCCCCCCCCCCCCCACCCCCCCCCCCCACCCCAGGGCGGGACCCTCGCACACCTGCGCAGATGCCCCCTGAGGAAGACCTCCCTTCCCAGGAACTCGACTCCCCACAGCCTGAGGACGACAACGATGAGGACCTCTTCTCATCCCTTATGATATCCACACCATTGAACGGTTTCGACTGGACTTGGTGTCGAGGGACGCCCCCCCTCTGCCGATATCTTGGCTTCCCTGAGATCGTTGGACCGCCTCTCCAGCCCAACACTCCAGACTCAGGATCGTCGCACCTCAGTCCCTCACTTCGCTGTGGGAGAGTCCGGCAAAACGCGCCAGGGGTGCAGACGCCGTCCCCACGCCAGGTCAAGACCTTCCCCCGGCACCCAATGCGGCCCCCTTCGGCTCCCTACTTGGGACCCGTAGGAAGCACCCAGTTACCTCCCTCTTTGCCGACAATCCGGCTACCAGGGAGTGGGCCATCTCCCAATCAGATTGTCGCCTGATACCCAACCGAGCCCCCCCCCCCTACTTCGGCCACCATCTCCTTTAAAGCGTTAAAGGACTGGGACCGAGTAGCCCGGATGGGCATCTTACACACCACTGCAGGGCATGCCTACCTTAGCATGCTCTTGCAGAGGGCGGAGGTACTCTGGCCTGGGGATGACGGCGCCGTCCCAGTGCCTTCCGATACAAACTCCGAACCACACCAGGACGAACCTCGCTTATTCAGCGATCCCTTCATGCGACACTTAGTTAACAGGATATCGCATCATCACTTGTCGGCTGCGGCGGACAGCGCAGCAACAAGCCATTTTAATTGTCTGCTAGTGGCTAGAGACACGATGCTTGCACACTCCCTCACTCTCCCGGCACTCAGGGCATCCCTACGATGTGTCCCGGGCCAGGATCACTCGCTCTTTGGCGAGTACTCCACCTCGGCTATGTCTCTTTCGCTCGAGGAACGCAAGCAGGCAGCGTCCTTTGCCCCCCGGCCTCAGCCACGCCCTTCCAGGCCCCCCTTTCGGTCTTAACCCAGGGCCAACAGGCCCACTCCGTATCCCCGACAAGCCCCATCTCACACCGCCGGGCCGCCAAGCGCCCACCACTTAACTCGCAGAGGCCTAAACCGAAACCTCGCCAAAATTTTTGGTTCGGCCAACAAGCACGCCCCCGCCGGTGACTGGAGGACACTCCCGTAGTGGGCATGGAGCTGGCCCAACCTGCCCAGCAAGACACCGGCCCACTCTTCCCCTTCCCCCCCCACCTGGACCATCGGCTCCCCTGGCAGGCAACCTCTCCCGGCATGTCCGCCAGTGGTGACGTATGGGCCTCAGCCCCTGGGTAGTGTCGGTTCTTCAGGATGGGTTTCGCCTACCGTGGGCTCACGGTCGCCCTCCCCGTGGGCTCACGGTCGCCCTCCCCTCATGCGCTCTCCTCCTCCGTCCCCCAGCGACCCCCCGCCTGCCCAGGCGGACGCCCTTCACCTGGAAGTCCTCGAACTCCTACAGAAAGGGGCCATCACCGAAGTTTTCCAGCCCAACCCCGGGTTTTACTCCCACCTGTTCGTGATCCCCAAAAACCTTCGGGGGGATGGAGGCCCATCCTCGACCTTTCTCCCCTCAACAAGTTCCTCAGACATACCAAGTTCAAGATGGACACGCCCTCCCAGATCAGAGACTCCATCCACCACCTAGATTGGGCTACCTCCATAGATCTGAAAGATGCGTACTTCCAGATCCTTATTCACCCGGCGCACAGACGTTACCTCCAGTTCGTCTGGCAAGCTCGGGTGTTCCAGTTCAAAGCTCTCCCCTTTGGCCTCTCCCTGGCACCCTTCCTCTTCACGAAGGTTGTCAAGGAGATGGCCGCCCTGGCCAGGCAGGAGGACATTCGCCTCCTGGTTTACCTCGACGACTGGCTTGTCCTAGCCTCCTCCCAGGCTCAGTGCCAAGCCCACACCACTCGCCTCCTCAGCCTCTGTTCCACCCTGGGGTTTGTAACCAACCCCCTCAAGTGCGAACTCATTCCCAGTCAGAGGTTCTCTTTCTGGGCATGAGTTTCGACACGATTACTATGAAGGTCGCCCTGACCCCAGAGAGGTCCGCCCGGATTATGGACCTCATCTCGCGCCTCCGAGGAGCATCGCACACCTCGGCCAGAACTCTGTCCTCCCTCTTAGGGATGATGGAGTCCCTTTCTGCCCTCATTCTGCTGGGTCGGGTCCCCAAACGCCAGCTGCAGAGGGAGTTCCATCGTCGTTGGTCCCAGACCTCGGACCGCTGGGACCTGACCATTCCCCTCGGCCCCTGGTTCTCGGGCGCCACGGACGAATGGCTCAATCTGTCCACCCTGATCACCGGCATTCCGATCTCTCTCCCAACTCAGTCCCTCGAACTATACACGGACGCCTCCAACTCGGGCTGGGGGGCCCACTGGGGGGACAGTCATGCCTCGGGGATGTGGGACGCACAGATGGCTCGCCTCCACATCAACATATTAGAATTGGAAGCGGTCAGGCTGGCCCTCCTCCACTTCCAACATCTAATCTCTCACCGACTGGTTCTCCTCCTCACGGACAACACGTCGGTAGCCCATTATGTGAACAAGGGGGGGGGGGGGGGGGGGGGGGGGGGGGCTCACTCACATCGGCCTCTCTCTACGGACAGAGGCACTCCTTCGCTGGTGCCACGCACGGGGAACCACCCTCCGTGCAAGACACATAGCGGGGACACGCAACATCCTGGCAGACACTCTCAGCCGCTTAGGGACCCTTCTGCACACAGAGTGGACCCTGAACAAGCTGACACTAACCACAGTCTGGGAGCACTGGTTCAAGCCCATGGTCGACCTATTTGCGACCCGGTTCAACCATCGACTCCCCATGTATGTCTCTCCAGTCCCGGACCCCCGAGCGTACGCGGTCGATGCGCTCTCCCTCCCCTGGATGGGACTCATCGCCTACGCCTTTCCCCCCTTCCCCATACTTCACAAAGTGATCAGGAAGGCCAGGCTGGAGAGACCCAAACTCATCCTCATAACCCCGTGGTGGCCGACTCAGTCGTGGTTCCCGGACCTCAGGTCCCTAACTCACGTTCCCCCTCTCCAGCTAGCCCCTCGGTGGGACTTGCTCAGACAACCTCGCTCGGGCCTCCTCACTCCAACCCCCAGATGCTTCGCCTACACGCTTGGCTTCTTTGCCAGCCAAATTGCGACCACCGGGTCCCGCTGCCCCCGCCGACAGACCCCGGTCTGTCCTAGATACCCTGACAGAAGCGGGAGCATCGCAGGGACTACGAGACTTGGCCTCGGCCTCACGTAGGTCCAGCACAGAGTCCCTCTACAATTACCGATGGGAGAGATGGGTCACGTGGTGCACGGTAACTCGGTCCCCTACCTACACACCCCTCCAACATCCAGTTAGGCAATTTCCTATCCCACCTTTCGTCCTCTCTAAAACTCTCGGCTAGTTCCATTCGGGGTTACCGATCGGCTGTGTGCACCACCATCTGACAGCTTGGCGGCCCATCTTTCGACAATGACTTTCTCCTCAGAGAACTATCTCGGGGGGGTTGCCCTATGGGAAGCTCAGTCCCCTAGGCGCGCCCCCATGTGGGACCTCTTTCTGGTATTAGGCGCCCTCAGAAAATCCCCTTTCGAGCCCCTCCGCTCCATTCCCTTTGACCCCCTCTCCTTCAAGACCACTTTCCTTCTCTCCCTGGCCTCAGCCAGAAGGCGAAGTGAGATTCATGCCCTCAGCGGGGACCCTCGGGACATCGCCTTTCACAGAGACAGCTCGGTCTCACTTAAGTTCCTACCTGAGTTTTTAGCGAAGAACCAGGAACCGGGCACGGCCTCTCCTTCCCTTCTGATCCGCTCTCTAGCGGATATCTTAGGCAGCGAGCGGGGGTGGGGACATGGACCTGTGCCCCTCTAGGTGCCTCAAATACTACTGGGAGCGTTCCCGCCCCAGGCGTTCCTCGCAGAGACGCCTTCTTATTTCCATCAACCCCAACAACAAGAAGGACATATCGGCGGGCACTATCTCTAGGTGGCTATCCAATACTATCAGATCTGCCTATGCCCAGGCGTACAAAGACCTCCCAGCCCTTTCCCCCCGAGCCCATGAGGTCAGAGCGCTGGCCACGTCCTCAGCGTTCCAGCACTCTGTCCCCGTGCGCCATCTCCTGGAGGCAGCCTACTGGCGTTCGGAGAACCCTTTCATAAACTTTTATTTAAGGGACATCCGCATGACCAGGGCTGATGGTTCTAAAGGGATTTCATTTGTGGCGGCCAATGCAGCCATATCGGTCTACCCCAGGAACCATTAGGGCGCTCGGCCCTCCTCCTATTCCTTTAAATTCTGCTATGGTCTGACATGGTATAGTATACGACGCCAAAAATGGGGAGTTTGTATTATACTCCCTGTTTGGCTAAGTATACTTACCATGTCAGACTCTAATGCCCGCCCTACCTTTCCCCTCTAGCGCCAAGGTTCCCTGGGGGTTGCCTTGCGCGCAGGCCTCATTGAATGACGTACAGTACACGAACTTCGGCATCTTCCGTAGGCGGAAGTAGGGTGGGCGTCACGTGACTATCTTATGACTGCATTCGCCACAAAACTTCGGCCTGACAGAGCTGACTGACAGCCGTTTAATGCTATGGTATGGTCTGACACGGTAAGTATACTTAGCCAAACAGGGAGTATAATACAAACTCCCCATTTGATAAAGTGGAAATGCCTTTTTGGTAGGTATCGCTGTGGCTTATAAGTAGCACTACTCTCAGGCTGCACTTTCATTCTGACTGTCCCCATACTAGGCAACACCTTCATTTATTTTGTTCTGCAGTTGGTTTGCCTCTCATTTCTTTTTTTTTTCTTGCATTATGGACTTTGCACTTTTACTGACTGACTGGAGTTCTGTTCGAAGGCAATTTTCCCATTTTTTATTCATCGCTTCCTTGGTCATGCCGAATTACTCCAGCCCATTGAGTGTGACATTTTGTTTAGTGATTTTAATAGCATTTGACTAGAAAGCTAAAGATGTGACAGAGTGCTAGCTCTCACCAGTGTCTAGGAGTTCATTAATGTCCCAGATTGGTATGACTCGCACTGCACTCTTAAGTGTTCAGTTCTTGTCATTTACTTAATCTCCATCATTACTGTCATCCCATTGTTCATATTCTTTTCCTTCCTTCTTCCTGTTCTTTTGATTCTTTGGCTTTATGTGTAATCTCCATCTTTTCTTCTTCCTGTTCTTTTGATTATTTTGCTTTATGTGTAATCTCCATCTTTTTCTTTTGTATTCTCTTTCCTCTTTTCCTTGATGACCCTCCTTTCAAACACTTCTTTGTCTGCTGACAGTGGTGGCAACAAACGCAAACTGAGAGCACAGCCATAGCATTGATTGGGGGGCCAGGTTATCCTGCTGGATGAGAGCCGTCATCTGGCATGGACGTCGCTGCCCGCCGTCAGCTGTGGAATGTGTTATCGCAGGTGCGGGCCAGTGGCAGAACCTTAATACTCACTTCCCACAGGTATGTTAGAACATTTTTCAAGATGTGCATATGATATGTGTCAGGTACATGCTATGTTGTATGTGAGAGGTGTGTAAAAAACTGGCAGGATGTTCAAGACAGGTGCAGAATGCAAGTAGGCGTATCAGATACATGCTGGATGTGTGTAAGATGTGCATGTGAAATGGGAAAGATGTATAATACATAAAGGATGGAGAAATGTGTATCAGATACATGCTGGTTGTTTGTGAGGTGTGTGGTAACTAGGAAAAATGCACAGCATGTGAAGGATACAGAGATGTGTATTAGATACATGGTAGATGTGTCTGAGAAATATGTGAAATGGGCAAGATGTATATGAGATGCAAGCAGGATACAAAGATAAAGCTCAATTAGTGTAAGAGGTGTGTGAAATGGGCCAGATGTGTTAGATACACACTTGATGCAGAGATGTGTATCAGATTAAGCTGATGAGTATTAAAGGCATTTGAAGTAGGCAAGATGCAATAGATACATGCAGGATACAGAGATGTTTGTCACTTACATGCTCCATAGGTATGTGTGTAAATAGAGGAAAGATGTGTGACACATTCAGGATGTAGCAATATGTATCAGATAATGCTGGATGTATGTGAGGTGTGTGGGAAATTGTAAAAATACATAAAACAAGCGTAGGGTACAGAAATGTGTGCTGGCTGCATGTTGGATGCGTAAGGATGTATGTGAAGCAGAGAATGTGTAAGGCAAGGCACAGGCAGAATACAGAAATGTGAAAATAATGTGTGATACAGAGATATAGAGTGTGAGTTTGTGTGCCAATAAGTGGGTATCTGTCTCTTTCTCTTTTTCTCTCCCTCTCCTTCTCTCTTTCTCTCTCTCTCTCTCTGTCCATCTGTAAATCTGTCTGGCTGCCTCTCTCTCTGTTTCACTGTATGTGTGTGTATGTGTGTTTGTATACATGCTGAGTGTGTGTATGCGTGTGTGTGTGTGTGTGTGTGTGTGTGTGTGTGTGTGTGTGTGTGTGTGTGTGTGTGTGTGTGTGTTTTCCTGCATCAGGGAAGAAGTTATTTAAGTCTGCGGAGCTTTTTTCCAGGACTTGTGTAAAACATTTGTGATCCTTTGCTGTAACTCTCTGTACCAAGGCATGTTGTTCAAGATTCAGCGGGAACTCGATAGGCCAAGTAGGTAAAACAAGGTTCCTGGGTTCAATCCTTGGTTCAGATGGCCAGGTCAGGGACAGTAGATTTTCTCTTCCAGTCAGCACAGGTGCAGACTCTGATCCTTTCCCAGTCATCTTGATAAGAATGAAGGAAATTTCCCCATGTGTGAATGCAGGCACTCAGAAAACCACCCCAAATCCTTTTAGTCACTGGCACATTTTACTGTACATTTTGCAGGAGATTGTGGTGGATGAGTTGTGGGATGGCCTACACATATGTATAAGAAGACAACAAAACAAAACAAGAAAAAAACCCCTCACTGGTGTGATGTTTGGGCATCATCTCAGAATGCGGCATGTGGCTACCTAAATGGTAGGATAAAAAATGGCCACATGACTTAGTGCAGACATTTAAATCTGTGCTCACTTCATATTGTAAAGTGCTTTGCATTTTCTGAGATCCCTACGGAAATACTTCACTACTATCATGATGATTCTGACAACATAACAACTGTTGACGCATTTCATGGTGGTAGTGGAGGACATGACTCTTAACAGAAGAATCAAATGGACATAATGACATGTACAAGAGATCCCAATGCATGGGTGCGTGCAGCATGGAGGAGTGTGATGCGCTGTGCACTCGCTTGGCCATCATGGTCAATGGGCAGTTCAAGTGCCTGGGCAGCCCCCAGCACCTCAAGTCCAAGTTTGGCCAGGGCTACACCCTGGTGGTCAAGATGGCCCTAGGGCAGGACCAGCAGCTGATGCCCGCAGAGCCACTGGTCTCCGCCATCAGGGGTAGGTTCCCTGACGCCCAGAGGTTCGACGACCATGAGGGCTATGTTCATTTTCAGGTAAGCGTGAAGGGAGGGTGAAGGTGTTATAGATGTGTGTAAGTGTGTATTGCGTTTGTGGGTATGTATGTGTGTCATGTTTTGGAGTATGTGTTTGCATGTTTGTAATGCGTGTGTGTGTGTGTGTGTGTGTGTGTGTGTGTGTGTGTGTGTGTGTGTGTACACGCACATGCACACACACTGGCTTTAAGAGGAGTCCTGGAATCTATAAAAAAAATTAGGCTATGGCTATATTTTCAAGTTGCATGTGTGTGTTTAAATGATTCTTTTTTCTCACATTCTTCTTTTGAAGCTTTCAAAATTAAGACTTTTGCTTTTAGAAAATTTGTTCGTTTCTCCTCATTCTCAGATGATATGTAAGTAAAAATGTAAATTTGGCTGATAGACAAGAAAATTGACACGACATAAAAAATACATTGCAGTGCAGTACAATAAATCCATCTGTTTATTAACCTTTGCATAAACTAACCCCATGTTGATCCAGGTACCGGATGCCAGCGTACCCCTGTCTGAGGTATTTGCTACCATGGAGTCGGCCAGATCCGAACTTGGGGTGGAGGCTTATTCAGTCCACCAGACCACACTGGAGCAGATCTTCCTCACCTTCACACGGGCTCAGTTTCCGCCACGCCCTGTGCGGCCTGTGACTGTGTGCTCCGTCTTATGTCCCTGTCTGTCCTAGTCTCCCTGTGCCAGGGCTGGCTGCTGCGCTGTAACAGAGGGACTTCCTGTGGTGATGGGAAACAGCAAAATGAAGTGAAATGGTGCTGAGTGCAAGGCTCATTAATTTCAGTGTGATGTGCTGCTGTTCTGAGCTACATTTCTATAATTATAATAACTGAACTTGGACTGTTTTCCTTCATGAAGATTTTTTCAGTAGCTGATTAATATTTCTGATTGAAAGACGTATTGTTTTGTAGGGCTTAGAAGTATTTCTGAGCATAATGATTTATTGCACTAAAAAAAGACCATTTGCTCCTTTTCAGGAGTTGCGCAGGTGTCAGATCAATTTTCCTTGCATACAAAGTATATTTTGTTGTGGGAGGGGTGGGGCCATGTTCAAGACTGTCTCAAGGGATCTAACCTATGACCAAATACACTGATGGCCGAATAGTATAAAACGCTTAGATCAAAAACACTAATGATATGGGTAACTTCATCTCCCAAGCAAGTGAACCTGACAGGTAATGGGTTTTCAACAAAACAAGGGCAGATTTTAAAAGGGAGGATAACATGACTTCCCCACCGAGTCTTCCTCTTCATCCCTCTTTGATTTGTGTGTTTGTGTCGTTACATGGTATTCCTTATATTCAGTTCCCGACAAGTTTCAATAATGCAATATTGTGTAAGTTGGAAATTAAAATGGTGACAAAAAAGTGATTATGTAGAAAAAGCAAAGATGATAAGGAAGTGATTGCAGTAATTTTTATGTCTGTTTCAAGCGCTGCATCAGAATATGAATTCTAATGGCAAGAAATGATGTGGACTCCATGTACACTCACAGGCACTTATACAGGTAGGCACATTTTACACACACTCACACACACACACACACACACACACACACACACACACACACACACACATACACATACACACACAGATGCACACACACACACACACACACACACACACACACACACACACACACACACAATGTGATTGGCTATCTAAATTTTGTTCTTGTTATTGTTTTCAGTATTCAGATGCAAATATGTTTGATCATCAAAATCATTAGTGAAATTTGTGTATTAAAGACTAGGTTTCAAACAACTTTTCCAGGTTGTTTAGACTTTGAATTTGGGTGGGTATTTTATAATATTTTCAACTCAAAGAGTCTTTTTTTTTTTTTAAGTAGATAATGGAGACATGGCTGTTAGCTTTTGACTTTGTGATTTTTTTTTTTTTTTTTATTTTTATATTGTATACACATTAAAAAATGTTGACATTCCAGAGTTAAAGGTGTGATCTTTTTGTGTACATTATATATATATATATATATATACTCGGTTGAGCACTTTTTAAAAAATTACTGTTGGTTAGCAACACACACACACACACACACACACACACACACACACACACACACACACATACACACACACATATATATATATATATATATATATATATATATATATATATATATATATATATATATATATATATATCTGTATGTAAATGTGTTTAAGTATTTGTTAACATCATTGATTGTGTTGTTTTACTTAAAGACTTAGAAGCCAAATGGAAAGAGCTTGGTCTCTGAAATACACAGTTTATGTGTAGCCATGAAAGTGGAGTAGCTGTGATATCTATGATCATTGTGTCAATACTGTGTGCCCTTTCAGGGGGTGATATTAAATGTCTCTTGTGCAGCATGAACCTGATCTTTGCAGTGATACCAATGTGTGGAGAGTTGCTTACAACTTGCGCTTGTCACAGCTGTTGCTGAGCAGTGTGGTTGTTCCTGTACATAGTAAGGGCTTTTTTTTTTTCGTGTGAGAAAGCAGCTGGACTTACTTGTCCAGCACAATTAACGTCTGTGCCTTTTTTGCAAGGTTGACATGTGTGAGAGTGTTCTGAAATGAAACATAGTCTCAGCTGGACTGTTGTTTATGTAGTTATGTACCATTGTGCACAGCATCATACTGATTATCATCCAAAGCAGTTATTTTTAGATGATAAAAAATCGTTGGAAATTCCAGGTGTTCAATGCTATGTTGTCATGGGACCTAGTTTTGCCTTCCATTTCCTTATCCAACATCTGTTTCTGTGTAAAGTCTTTGAAGCTGGTAGACTGGCCGGGATGGGGGCGGCACTAGTTGAATGCCTTGACAGTCTGAATCCCAGAGAAGGGAGGGGGAGGGAAGAGGAAGGAAAATGGAGTTTGGTTGTGAATGAGGGGGAGGAGGAAGGATTTAGGGCAGGGGTGGAAGTGGGTGTTAATATTGTATCACTGTGGCTCTGAAACTGAAGCAAATGTTATCAAGAGATGTGGTGTATTGGACTGAATCAGAACAGGCAGTTTTAACACCACTGAGGCATTTTGACAGCAGTGTGGGGACTTGTTTAGAGGGTAGTCATAGAGTGACATGACAGTGACTGCAGGCGGTGTGATGGCTCATGTTGTAGACTATATCTGGTGAATCCTGAGCTGTGCTCATCAAAGATATATATTGTTGCATTCTTGTTGTGTACATTATTGTCAATCATGTAAACAGTTTTACATATTGTTCTTGGTATCATAGACTTGCTACAAGATTAATGACCAAATATTTTTTGCATCATTGTTGTTAGCATTGGCCTGTGCACTTTTCCACTTTTGCTGTATCTTGCCTGCCACTTTCCTCATATTTACCTGGTCAAATTGGCCACACAAACTACTCCAATGAAGCCCAGGAATTTTAGGGGAGTTGATTTAGTGGCAGTCTTTAAGATTTAGTGGCAATCTTTAAAGCACATTTCCCCCCCACTGACGTCATGCATTTTTCTTGAATTTTCATTCGTTACTATTCCTATCAAAGGACTGAAATAGAGTGTGCGTAGTAAGCCTTATATGTCTACAGTATTAAAATGATATGCAAATGACCACACGTGAGGGGAAAGACCATTTTTCCTCATCACTGACTGGATGACCAGCCAGCGCTTTGTCTCGCTTGCAAAGATGGCGGCGCAACCTTCGACGAGCGTAGCGACCAAATCAACGTACTTACACAGCTGAGCGGGGCTCTGCTAATCATTTTTTATAAAGATAATAATCTTTTATTCAGCGACTCACTCGAGCATGAAGGTGAGATGATGATAGTGATGGAATTGCCGACCATATTCGTCAGTTATTGAGTCGTGCTGTGCGATCTCAAGAGTGTGTTCAGCTGACTGGTTACCAACGTCGAACGAGCTAGCCTAGTGTGTACTCTGCACTGTGTGCGAGTGGCCAGCGACGTGTTAGTCAGCGCGAGAGGGGAGCGCGGCCTGCTCGCGGCGTGACACGGGCAGCAGGAAAGGTAGGGGAAGAGGAGGAGTGAAAGAGAGGGTTTGAAGTCCAGCAAGGGGGCGTGGTGGTGGGGGGGGGGGGGGGGGGTGGTCGTGAACTGACCTGTCTGCATGAGGTGTGAGCGTCTGGATAGACTTCTAGACTGTTTTACTTTCATTTACAGGTGTAGTGTGACAATACAAACTTTATTTCAACTTTTTTTTGCTTTTGTGTTCTTTTTTGGATGTGAAGCTGTAGTGGTAAATACATATGTTTTTTTGATTGTGCAAAAAAATCTATCCAAATCTAAATGCCTAAATATTTTTTTATTATGATCAAAATTAAAACAAAAGAAGCCCAGATTCAAAATCTCTCCATTCAATTTCCTTCAAAAATCATATATATTTTTCATTTTTATATCTTTTGTAGTTTCTGAGGTTGATACTTCTGTCTGTAACAGGTGTTGGAGAATCATTTTTTTAGAAATATAAGTGTTAAAGCCAAAGGCACTTTTTCACTTTTATCATTTTTGTTTTCAGTTTTAAATTTTGCAGTTTTTATTTTGCATGTGAGAGATTTTCCTTCTCAGGTTTACACAAAAAGATCAGCAACAATAGGACATGTCTGTGTGCTGGAAAAAAAGTCAGCAAGTGCCTGATCCCTCAGTGCTATCTCAGCAACACACACACCACCACCACTTCAACCGCCAATGACAGCAAAGCTCACGAAATTCTTCTCATGCACTCTGCTGGAAATGTGTGAGTTATAAAAACCATGAAAATGAGGAAGTTTAAACAGTCTTGCTTCTAATTTACCTTCTTTCCTTTAAAAAAAAACACTTCAACTTTAATACAAACAAGATAATGTTGTCCTTAAGGGGTAAAGATTACGAATCAACATCATTTATTATGTTCAGTCATTATGTTTTATCCTATGCACCAAAAAATGATAATGTTCACTGATTCATGGGAAGGGTCATAGGAATTTTTGCTCTTCTATTGGGGAAGAGCTAGGCTCAAAGCTTTATGCCACTAAGCCTCTGAACCCTTTCACCGCCAGACATTCTATTTTGCATAAATCTCCATCGCCAGCCATTTTTTCCAAAAAAGCTCTTATTATTGCATACCAGCACATGTGAAACGCGGATATCTCTGGAACTAAACAACCAATTCTCATGCTATTTTTTTTGTAAAATGGAGGAGATACACTGTACTTTTTATTATATCGTAACATGTTAGTAATGGTAAGTCAACAACAATTTCAAATTTTTAGTGATTTCAAGTGCAAAAAAAAATGCAAAATAAAAAAAAGAATGTTATGTTTCTTCTAAGCATAAAAAAAGAAAGAAAGAATGCCAACAAACTCTCAACAATGGAGGAAAAATACTCGACTCACAACTGAAGACCAGAAAGTATGGTATTTCCAACAGAAAAGTGCATGAAACAGCCACAAAACACAAATACAACTACTCCAATAGCAGGGAACACACACACACACACACACACACACACACACACACACACACATTCTTATGCCTAACTGGTACACATGTAAGAAAGAAAAAGGGAACACACACACACACACACACACACACACACACACACACACACACACACACACACACACACACACAAACACACACACACACGTCCCTTTCACTCTCAACAGTAATATATATATATATTTTTTTTATGAATACAAAGTCATTCATGTGCCTGTTGGTCTCTGAACCCTTGTCATTCAGTTGATCTGTATATCAGCTGTACACCCACTCGAAAGACGTCTGTGATACTCGCCTCTCACGTGTCAGTTGGCCACGCCCCCTTCAACCTCGACCAGCGAGAGTGGGCCCACAGCGTGTGTGTGAAGTTCGTTGCCTAAAGTCTTAGTTGGCTCCCTCACATAGAGTTAGTGAACAGTCAGTCAGTGCTGGCTGGCTCAACGCAAAAACACTGGGGCACACGCGGTAGGGTAGTAAGTGGGCGTCTTATCAGCCTCTCATAACAAGTTGGCAACGGTCCAACGCTTCACGTTGGAATAATTCGGTCAAGCCCTCACTATCGTTCTTTACTCGTGGCTGTCTGGGTCTCTTCTTCATCTGTATTAGGAACAACCAACTGTCTATTCAATATTCCCAGCACTTGATCTGTGGTAAATGTACGGCAAGGTCGAGTGCGTAAAGTGCTGGTGGTGACGTCATAGCGAATGGAAAAACAATCGGAATAAAGTCAATAAAAACACTGAACTGAATAGTGTTCTGACAAAGCAAATGGCTGTGAGCATGGCCCAGACCATCCCCCAACTATGACGTTTATTGCTGGCTTTTTATCTCATGAACTAGGATCGTGAGAGTATCGGGAGTTAGGTCACCCTACTTTGTCGCCAAAAGGCGCCCTTGGCGATCTGCCAAGTCGTCGCCAAAAAGCGCCCATGGCGGTGAAAGGGTTAGGTTAGTGTTTTCTTGCCATTGTTCGTTTTATATCTGCCATACTCCAACAATGAATTCTGTTCATGCTTGAATGGAACCCATGTCCTGTTGGAGGCTTCTAGCTTTCAGTGAGAATATTGGCAAGTGCAAAGAAGATACAAAATCACACACAGGTGCAATTCACACCAAGTATCGGAAGAGGGTGGGAGTCTAGGTGAAAAGGAAGGGAGGTGTGTGTGTGGGGTGGGGGCTCTAAAAAGTACTCCATAATAGGTTATTATTGGTTCACAAATTTGTTTGTATTGTTTTTTAAGTGCATAGAACGAATGTGAGTCCTGTTTAGATGCTTTGTTACATACTGCACCAAAAATGTATGGATCACTTGCATTCGCTCATTTACATGCTGTCTGTGAATGCTTGTTAGTGTGGTCCCTATGATCAACCCACAGTGCTAGTGCAGGAGCAAATCACCACATATAGCACAGTAAGAAAGATGTTTGCATAACAAAATCATGATTATCACAACAAAAAAATGTGTAGTGGTGAAAATATAGTCCCTCACAAATGTTAATATTTTCAAGTTTTTATCATGTAAAGAAAAGATTGTCAGAAAAATGTGCATTCTCTGTTACTGGACAATATTTTTAGTTTTGGAACAAACTTTTTGGAACAAACTTTTATGTTGTTTTTGTCAGTTTTAAGCTGGAAAAAATGTAGTCCTTATGTTCTTTTAAGAACTATATATGATCTCTGTGTTCATATGTTGCTCATACATTTTTGCATGAATGTCATACTCCAGGTCTGTTGGTGTTGGAGTCAGAGAGACAGAGAGAGAAAGAGGTGTGGGTGTGTATGTATGTGCAATGTGGACCTTATGTATGTCATGTCATAGCTGCAAACCTTGACGTTTTCATGTATTCCCCATACATGTACTAATCCTAGATTTGATGAGACTCCCCCCCCCCCCCCCCCCCCCCTTAAATTTTTATGAAAATATGATCATATGGTCTTTTTGTCCTTTTTTTATTCATATTGAATATAAAGACTTTTGGTTTTAGAGAGTAAGAAGATGTGTTTAATCAAAAGCTTTATATCACTCTTTTTTTCCTGATCCCCAAATTTTGACTTCAGCAGGTTTGCAGTTATGATGTGTATGTTCATGTGTGAACAAAAAGGTGAGAATGCAAAACATGAGCCATGGTACAGACAGCATTATTGTATGTATTTTACATTTCATGTTGTTTTCAGGTACAGCCAGCATTTGTGCTTTTACTCAAATTCTATTTGGTCTTCTCCACTGGAAGACGTCATCTAATTTTTCAAATGGATACAGTACAATTACATCATATGTTGTTGACGCCATAGATGATAGATATGTATAGATACAGAATACTTGATAGGAACACACATATGCACACATGTGTGCTCACATGCTTCCATACACACTCCCAATCCTTTGCACACCACTGAATATTAGTAATCTTCAACATTAGCAAGAAAACAGTAAAACAAAAATTCAAGAAGGATGCTTTATGAATTGGGACCCTTATCAGATAAATAATTCATTTGTTATTATTGTTGTTATACTTGTACATTCCCAAAGATGAAATAAATCTTTTTGTGTGTCTGTGTCCAGTAGCATGGGGAGATGTTTGGAAGTTCATCTTCACTGTCGTTCAGGCCTCACAGAGAAACTGTATGCCTCATGCTTTTGCATCCTGAATTTGTAAAATATTCAGTCAAGATTCCATGACTGTTCTTTCAGATTGCTGTTTTCTTATTAGGTTTTCTGGTTTTATATTGTGAAGGTGATTGCTGTTTTCTTATTAGGTTTTGTGTTTTTATATTGTGAAGGATATGACATTTTGAAGTAAATGTTTTCTTTATCAAAGGCAGTGTACAGAAGGCATATTCTGATGTGTGTTTTCACCAGCCTGGAAAGAAAGTCAATGTACATGCTTATATACACTCACTCACACTTGCATGTATCCTCTGTGTGTGTGTGTTTCTGCATGCATCATGTACACTCACATACACACAAAGAAAGAGCACTTCTATGGAGCGTGTGTGTGTGTGTGTGTGTGTGTGTGTGGTTTATATATGTCTGTGAACTGGCTATTTTCTGGGAAGGCCTAGTGGGCAACATCCACTCACAGTGCCACACATCAGAGAGATGCCTGAATGCATGTTTTCAAATTAAAACTAAATTAATTAACCAACCTTTCAATTCATTGTTTAATTCTTTATGTATTCAAAACATTTGTCCTTAAAAAGACCCGTAGGTTTCTTCATAGACATTGAAACACACACACACACACACACACACACACACACACACATTTGCGTATGAGTGCATGCATACAAACACATGTGCATATGGACTCTCCCCTCTCATATATACTTGTATGCACAAACATGCAAATATGCACATTGATACATGTACATTTCCCACACGCGAGATTCACACACACACACACACACACACACGCACACACACACACACACATATGCATACATGTAATATAAACATGTGAATAAAACAAAAAGAATGTGACAAGCATACACCAATGCACCTATGCATGGAACATTCATCTAGTCATCCACCCGCTGCAAAGGACAACATTCCCTTCTCTCGGTTCCTAGGTCACCGACGCCTGTGCAGTGATGACCAGGACTTTGAAGCAAAGGCACTGGACAGGGCATCCTTTTTTGAGACACATGGTTATCCACGTACCATAGTTCAAGAGGCTCATGTTTGAGCAAACTCAGAAGCCTTGATGTCTAAACCTGGTGCAGACAACAAAGACTGTCTTCCATTGACACTTGTCTACCACCCCCATAATATTCCTGTCAAAAACATCCTCTTGTGCCATTTCAGAATCTTACCATCTGATCCAAAGCGGAAGTCTTGTCTTCCCCAAACCTTCCCCTCATCGCCCACAAGAGAGACAAAAACCTTCTTGACCACCTGGTGCAAACCAAGTTCAGTACAAACACCAATTCCTCAGGCGGAAACTATCAGCACAACCACTCGGGATGTAAAACCTGCTCCTTCATTGCCAACATCCACAGCATCACTGGCCCAAAAGGAAAATTCAATGTCCAGTCCCATTTGACCTGCCAGTCCACCAACCTGATGAATGTAATGAGATGCAGCCTCTGGTCAAAGTTGTGCGTTGGGGAAACATATCGTGCCCTCGATGAACGCTTTGTGGAGCACCTCAGAGCCATCCAGTTGTCTCATCCAACACCAGTGGGGATTCATTTCAACACTGATTTCCACAGCCAAGCCCATATCTCCTTTGCCGCTGTTTAGCAAAACCACTCCTCAGCTCCAGAAAGAAAATTTATGGAGTCAAGGATCATTTCTCGGCTTGGCACCACAGTCCCTGATGGACTCGGCTCCCACGACTGACTTTGTTAATTTGAATAATTCCAGCTCTTTGCCCACTTCTTTCTCCCAGCCTCTCCTCCATCCCTCTCTCTCCATATCCCCCTTCCCCAATTTTCCCATCCCATCATTGTTCTGTTTACACCCTATCTACACGCATAACACATTTATAACATGTAGAGTATTGCATATACACCCCAAAGCACCATCTCCATGTGTATGCATACACATAGACTCATGCACATGTGGACAGTCCATATTCGTCTATTTTCAGAGGAGTTTCCACCCCATCTCTCTCACTCCCCTCACCTCGCCTTTTTGTCCTTCTCATACACACCTTCAAGTGCCCACTTCCAAGTATAAGGCCCCTCCTCTACCACCACTCTCTCCCTTGGACTTTCTTTTTTTTAAAAACACGTACTTGTCTGTTTACGTATACGTTTTTATATGTCATTGTCGATACATATTCATTTGTCTTTCATTTGCAGTCATCAGTCCTGAAGACAGTCTGACCAAAATGTTTATTTCTGCTCTGTCTCTCTCTCTCTCTCACTCTCTCTCTCTCTCTCTATGTGTGTGTGTGTGTGTGTGTCTGTGCATGCTTCCGTGCGTGTTTTTGTGCGTATGTGTGTGCGTACCTGCATGTTTGCGTGCGCATGTCCGTTCGTGCATATGTGTGTGTGTTAGTGTGTGTTGCAGTGTTTGCGGTGCTGCCAGTTTCACTTTTTTCCCTCAGAATGAAACTCACAATGAAACCTACAACTGACCGCTATTATTGGATGCTAACCAAAATCCAACTTGAGATCTTTTAACCATTAAACTTTAAATTAAACACAAAAAACCCCAAATTATTTCTTTTTTTCTGAATGAATTAACTCATTTTTGAACAGATTCTTAAAGCAACAACTTTTTTTTCTCAAGCTGAAGAATACATGTTTGAAACAAATTATTTTCCATCTGAATTACCTCAATTCAAATCTTTCAAACAACTTTGTGTTTGAGAATACAAGTATGAAGCAACAGCCAAGTTGTCCTTGACAATCTTATTATTTCTACATTTTTTTTTTTCTGTCACCAACTCTTATGACAAAACACTATACAACTCACTGTTGTGTCAAAACATTATATCATAACACAAATAACAACAAATGAAACATGCATCATTCTCATAACAATGATTGATGAAACAACTTTTCTTCTACCCGATTGTGTACACATATATTAAACAACAGATAAGAGATGAAATATGCATCGGTACTAATACTACTGGTAAAACAGCAAACAAGCGGGGTAGTCTTTGCTACCCCGCTTGTTTGCTGTTTATTGTTTGCTGTTCCCTGCCTCATTTCATTTCCAACTACTGGTAATATTTCAAATGTATTGTCACAATCGCAAATAAACGTTCTTTTGTTCTTCCTGATTTCTTTTGTACACATTTGTGTACATTTTGTGACCTTCACATTGATGATTGTTTACACACTCTTGGCACTTGCCAGTTGTTATGAAATGGATGAGAGATCACTGTATCAGTAATTTCAAAGAAACTAAAGAAGCATGTGTGGTGAAAAAAGAATTCTGTGGGATTGTGAGAAAACCCAATCATACAAAGAATAACTTTGTAGCAATGAGTTTCAGGAGCTGCTAATGAAAGCTGAGGAGATGTTAGCAGTTGATGTCAACCAGTCAGTTGATTCTTTTACCAAAGCTTTGTATGGGGCAGCAGCCTGCATAGTACGGACAGCTGGAAAAGAAGGGATCACAGTGACTGGTTTGACATTGAGTGTCAGCTGAAGAAAAAGAAGGGATCACAGTGACAGGTTTGACATTGAGTGTCAGCTGAAGAAAAAGAAGGGATCACAGTGACAGGTTTGACATTGAGTGTCAGCTGAAGAAAAAGAAGGGATCACAGTGACTGGCTTGACATTGAGTGTCAGCTGAAGAAAAAGAAGGGATCACAGTGACAGGTTTGACATTGAGTGTCAGCTGAAGAAAAAGAGGGGATCACAGTGACAGGTTTGACACTGAGTGTCAGCTGAAGAAAAAGAAGGTCAAGAGGTTTTTCTTAAAAGGTTTCAAAGATGTAGATCAGCCATGAACATGACACAGAAGAAGAAGAATAATCATGTGAACCAAAGAAAAGAGTACGCAGAATTAAAGAAGACTAAAAGATGTGAGTATGAAGGAGAAAGACTACAAAAGTTATGATATTCAGTTCATGATTCAATGTTGTTTTGGTCAATAATAAGATCAGTGAATAGGAAAACGGTTATTCTTTCTGATATTTAGTATTGAGCAATGGTATGATCATTTTTTCCATGTTTTTAATGCATGCGACAGAGATACTGAAAATCTTGATTTAATAACTGAAGAAGAAGAAATCATGGGCGATGAACCTTTGTTCAATGACCCAATTTCAAAGCATGAAGTGCTAACAAGTATCATCCAACTTAAAACAGGTAAAAGCGCTGGTCCAGACGCATCATCAGTGAGATGTTAAAAAATGCAGATAATTCTGTAGTGAATTTTCTTGTTATTCTATTCAATAAATTATTTTTGAAAATGGATTTTTTCCTTCAGAATGGGCAAAGTCCATTATAATTCCATCTCACAAGAAAGTTGATAGAAACAACCCTGATAATTACAGAGGTGTAGCATTAATAAGTGTAATGAGTAAAATGTATGCCGATATGTTAAACAAACGACTGACCAGATGGGCGGAAAGAGAGGAAAAGATCATTGAAGAGCAGGCAGGTTTTAGGGCCAATGATTGCACAGTAGATCATATATTTACTTTGTATGCTTTAGTCCAGAACTATCTCCAACGTAATAGAAAACTGTGTGTCGTTTTTGTGGACTTTAAAAAAGCCTTCAATTATGTGAACAGGAGTATTTTGTGGGATGTTTTAAGGAGAACAGTTTTAAACGGCAAGCTATACATGGTACTTAGAAGCATTTACGATTCTGTACTTGCCTGTGTACGTGACAGATGTGTATATTCCGATTTTTTTTTTTAATGTCCAAGGGGGGTCAAACACGGCTGCCTCTTAAGTTCACAGTTGTTTTCTTTTTTTTTTTTTTTTTTTTTTTTTTTTTGAATGAACTTGCCATTGAAGTATCAAAAAAGGGAAACATGGTATTCAGATGATTCCTGGGGCGATTGAATTGTTCTTGATGTTGCTTACCGATGACGTTATTTATTCTTTTGTCAGAGCCCCCATAACACAGGAAGCAGATAAGCTGCAGCCGACAGTAAACCTGGAAAAGACGAATGTTATGATTTTTCGTAATGGAGTTTAATGCCTTCATGGGCAGAATCAAACAGAAAAGGGGAAAAAAGGTGTGATGAAAATTCTCAAATCGTTACGAAAGTTAGGTTCTCTAGACTCAAGTCTTTTTTGGAAACTTTTCGATACTCAGAGAGAACGCATTTTAACTTATGCAGCGGAAGTTTGGGGACTTAGGCTTACTGTCAATAACTACATGGAAAAGGTTCACACATTTGCCGTTAAGCGTTTTTGGTGTGCCCATTACATTCATCAAACACTGTTTTGTATGGAGAATCAGGCAGGTATTCATTGTATATAAAATCATTCGTGAAATGTATAAAATATTGAATAAGATTAACAACATTACCCATGTCGAGGCTCTGTAGACAGGTATGCGAAATGCATTTGTTGCAAGCAGAGCAGGGAAACAAAACTGGGCATTTCAAATCAACAAAGCTTTAGCAAAACATAGATTTGGAATTTTTTGGATGTGCCAGGGAGTAGGATGATGCGAAAATGGTTTTGTATCTGAATTTAAAGATAGATTAATAGCAATTTATAAACAAAGCTGGCATGGAAAAATGGAAAAAGTGCTGATAATTTTAACTGGTTCTTTTCTTTTAAATCAGTTTTTCACACAGAAAGATATATTTCAGTTGTTACAAATAGATGGTACAGAATTTGTCTTGCCAGATTCAGATTAAGAACCTTTGGTCTAAACGCGAACAAAATGTGTTTAGTTCAAACGTCTCCATTACTCCCCCATGTCCGATGTGTGGTTTTGTTCCAGAGGATGAGAGAGTCACTTCATCTTTGGATATAGGGTCTACGATGAACTGAGAAAAAATAATGTGTTGTTTAAGTCCAAAGAAGCAGAAAAGGATCTAATCAATCATATCTTAACGTCTGACAGTGACACTATTATTGAATCACCTGCAAAATAGATTTCAGAAGCGGGGTCGCTGCGAACAAAGAAAATGTTTAATAATGAGTTAGTTTATTAAAAGTTGAAATGTCTATTATGTATTTATCAGTTGAAGAACTTTAAAGAATATTTAACTCAATGGGCAAGACAAAGAGACTGTATGTTATATTTGGATGGCTGATGTAGAAGTATTGTACGTATGTTCTGTGCGTGAGCGCGAGCGAGTGCGCGTTAGTGAGTGAGTGAGTGTGTGTGTGTGTGTGTGTGTGTGTGTGTGTGTGTGTGTATTAGTGTTACTGTGTTTTGGTTTCCATGCCTTTGCCGCTGTTATCAAACCATTTTTGTACCCCCTGTCACATGGCTTTATAGCTAATGACAGTAAACCATCAAAAAGCCAACTCTCTCTCTCTCTCTCTCTCTCTCTCTCTCTCTCTCTCTCTCTCTCTGTGACTGTCTTTCACTCCTTCTCCCTCTCAAAGTGTAGCTTGGTGGGCTTTTTTCCAACAGTGACTCCGCTTCCTGTTGTAGAAGTGCTGGCGGCCCACAGGTTCGGTTCCTGTTTGGTCATGTCCAAACACCTGGCGTAGCAGGCACCGCTGAGCCACCGATATGTCCAGACTGAGCAAGTCTTCCGGCCGCAGGAAACGAAGAACGCTGAAGAAGAGAAATGAGAATCCTCCTCAGCGATGTGTTTTGATCTGTGGCTGAGAGGTGGGGAGGACCTGGGGGAAGGGATGAAGGATAGGGAGGGAGAAGAGGGGATCATGGTGAAATGGGGAGGGGGGGGGGGGGGGGGGACTAGGAGGTGGCCGGGGGAAGGAGGAATGGGTATGAGAAGGTACAGTTATTTTTGTTTCTTCGTTCTTTTTTAGTACAGTACTTAGCACAGGTACTTTGAAGAATGTGGCTTATACATGTCCGTTATCTATATCTGCTTGTCTCTCTCTCTCTCTCTCTCTCTCTCTCTCTCTCTCTCTCTCTCTCTCTCTCTCTCTCTCTCTCACACAAAGCACTGAAAACAGTATCCAGAACCCTCTCTATGTATCTCAAAGTGTGAGTGAATAGGGTGAGCACTAAAGCGGTATAGATATGCGCGTGTGCGTCCGTACGTGTGTGTGTGTGTGTGTGTGTGTGTGTGTGTGTGTGTGTGTGTGTGTGTGTGTGCGAGCGTGCGTGCGTGTGTGTGTCTGTGTGTCAGTGTGTGTGTGTGTGTGTGTGTGTGTGTGTGTGTGTTTAGGACAGACAGAAATTGGACATTTATGTAGAGCCTCATTCACATCATCTGCTCTGAGCGCTACAAAGAACACACACACACACACACACACACACACACACACACACACACACACACACAACACGCACGCGCGCACGCACACGTACATATGCATCCACATTCGCGTACGTGCGCATGCGCACACACACGCGCAAGAATGCATGCACATGTGCACGCATACGCATGGATGCATACACACACGCACACACACACACACACACACACACACACACACACACACACACACACACACACACACACA
>JADBJO010001485.1:162500-165000 GCA_016801955.1 Conus betulinus | reverse complement strand
TCTGTTACTTCTTAACAGGCAAATGCTCTTCTATGAGCTACTAAATCTAAACTTGTAATGTAGTTAGTTCTTATGATTTCTGGTTGATAGAGACTGCAATCCTCTTCATGAGATATGGAATCATGCCGAATTTGTTGTGACTTATTTTTCAGCCTATTCCTAAACTCTTCAAGAAAGAATTTAGTATTTCCAGTGTTTGCAATGCCCAGACCTGACCAAATCCACACTTGCATGGCAGGACTCTGATTTCTGATGCCCAGTTCTTTCTGCTGCCATCTGAGTCATGTGCATGCAGCATATCATAACACTGTTTGGGGTACCTGTTGCTTGGCATGTTAATGAGTCTGCACAGTATTTGATGAGTTGAGTTTGAGTACCAATCAAAATGGGAAATCTTTCACATTCGCCTAAAGCTACATCATTTTCACATCCCTACCTACACCAAGTATCATTTCACATATCTTAACGTGCGCTTTTTCTATAGCATCACATTTCTGAAATCCCCAAATTTCCGATCCATATAGTAGAATGGGCTTTATTTTTTGTATCAAATATTTTGGAAACCATAACCACTGGTAACCAGTGGAAGTGCTTTAAATCTGAAATATAACCCTTTTATACTTGCCACAACTCTAAGAGCTTTACCAGAAAGAGCTTCTACACTCTTAGTCCATTTCAATGTAGATGAAAAAATTACCCCCATGATAATTATAGCAAGATTCAACCTTTATTTCTGCATCGTTTAGATGCCATTTTTCACTTTTTTGGTTAAATCCTCCTTTTTTTTTAATACAACTACTTTAGTCTTATCCATGTTTACCGTCAGACCCCATCTTTTACAATAATTTTCTAGACAGTCGATCTTCTTCTGTAGGTCTAGAACAGTGTCAGCAACAATGCAATGTATTCAGCGTACATCAGGAGGAAAATACCCAACGGATCTCCCAGTATATCAACACCTCGTGCACCACAACCAATAACTCTGTCTGAAGTTCAGATAAAAATATAGGGAACAAAAGGGGACTCAAAATACAGCCTTGCCTAACACCAGATAAGCACTCAAATATTCTGCAATCTTATCACCAACACACACAGCTGCCATCACACTCTTATACATACCTTGAATTGTGCCAAACAGTTTACTATGGATCCCTCTGGACAGTAGAATGTAAAGAAGTTTACGTCTATTTACACAGTCGAAGGCTTTTGAAAAGTCTACAAATAGCAAATAAAAATCGTCCACCTTGTTTGTTTAAGTATTTTTGCACGAGAGATTGGGCAAAAAAAAATACGTTGTCTGTTGTACTATAGTCTTTTCGGAAGCCTGCTTGGGTTTCAGAGATAATTTCATGTTCATTACAATATTGAGTCAACCTGTTATTAATCACTGTATTATATATTTTACTAAGCACTCAGCAAAGAAATACTTTTGTAGTGACCAATACTACATCGATCACCCTTTTTATGTAAAGGAAAGATTACTGCTTTTGTCCAGCTTTTTGGGTAAATACCGCCGCTAAACACTTTATTGAACAAGGGGTGTAGAAACTTAATGAGTACGTTTGCTCCTGCATGGAACAGATCAGTAGGCAATCCATCTGGCCCGGCAGCTTTACCCTTCTTCACTGCATTATTTTCTTTAAATATCTCAGTTTCTGATATTTCATTATCATGATCAAAGTTAAGACATTCTTCACAAGTTTCAGAACAGTGATGTTGTAATGTGCCTGAAATTTCTTGTTCAAAAACTTCATCACCTACATTTTGTTCAGGTGACAGTAAGTTTTTTGAAATATTCATACCATTTGTTTGGTGTAAGCGTATTTGATCTTTTTTGAATTGCTGGCTGTAAGAGACTTTATTTTTTGCGAAAATGATTTAGAGTTTGGGTCTGCGCGCATGCTTCGTTTAATTCATCTATGATACGTTTGTCTCTTTCATCTTTTTTCGATTTGCAAAGCAACTTGAATGCTTTTTTGTGTGGTCAAGATAGCTTTCTAAGTCCTTTTTGTCATTAGTTTGTCTGAATATACGTAGATACAAAATATTCTCTTGTTTCGCTTTGTCACAATCCTTGTCCGACCAAAGTGATTGATTGTACGAACATTGCTTTTTTGGTCTCAACTGCATTTGCTCTGCTGCTTTTTGCATTAGACTGACAACATATTCTGTGCTTTCATCAACATTCTGCGTGAATGCTTCAAAGAAGTTTGCCAACTCATGGATTACGTTGATTTGAAGATAATCAGTAAACGCTTCTAAACTTTGACTTCTTACTTTAAAATCTAACTTGTTTTCCTACTAACACTATTCTCATCTTCAGTTTCTTCGTAGCTTTCACACGTATTATCATTGAGAAGCAAAACAATAGGAAAATGGTCAGATTCAGATCTGTCTGCTATAAACATGTCAGAAATAAAGTCAAATATTGCTTGGGAACAAATGAAATAATGAACAACACTCATCCCTCTGTCAGCTGTACAAGTAATATGCCGTTTGT